>CAJHZI010000647.1:417500-555000 GCA_905160935.1 Enchytraeus crypticus | reverse complement strand
TCATCGTTTACTAATATACAGTAGCAAATCAAACACGAGGCACTACATCTACAACTATATCCACATGTTCATATAGGCTCCACAACCCTCCCGTCACTGACATTGGGTTCGGGTAAAGAAACTGACGATAACATTAGATTTACCAGCTTTTACATGCTCTGTCACTTACTGTCAGAACTTCTTAATTTTAGTTTTGAAATATTTATTTTAAATATTTCAAAAATAAATTTATAACAGTAATTTATAACAATAATTTAATAATAATTTTTTAATAAATAAAATAAAAATAATTAAATAAAAATAAAAATAATAATTTTTCAATAAATAAAATAAAAGTAATTAAATAAAAATAATAAAAATAAAATAAATAAAAGATAATTTTTTTGTAATTTATAACAATAATTTATAACAGAGATGTATAAGCCAAACGATGAGGAAATGGTGTTTATTTTAAATATTTCATTCTTCCACCTGCGTGAATTCTTTTTCATGTCTATACCATATTTGGTTCTAAAAAGATTAAGCAATATACATTACAAAGGGTGTAAAAGGGTCGTCTCAGCTGATGATTTTAGGGGGATCACTATATGCCCCGTCATCTCCAAAGTTTTTGAACATAGTATAAAAAAGTTCATTCAATTACCAACTTCAAGTAGGCAGTTTGGTTTCAAAGATAATGTTGGATGTATTAATGCAATACATACCGTAAGAAAGGTCATAAAGTATTTCAATGTCAAGCTGAGTACTGTCAATGTTGGTGTTATTGATCTGCGTAAAGCATTTGACAAATGTAATGTTTATGGCATATTACATATGCTTCAATGTAGAAAAGTAAATGCATGTATCATTAATACTCTTGAAAATTGGTTCAGCAAAAATAGTACAACTGTAAATTGGGCTGATTCTGTATCGGATTGTGTCCAACTGCTATCGGGAGTTAAACAAGGTGGGGTTCTTTCACCTTCTTTGTTTGCCCTTTTTGTTGACACAGTTTTAGACAAATTAGAAGCTTCTAAATTAGGTTGTTTCATAAATTATAACTGTTATAATAGTTTTATGTATGCAGATGATCTTATTTTATTGAGTATCTCTGTCACTGATCTTCAGAAATTATTTAATATTTGTGACATGGCTTTTACAGAGTTAGATTTACCAATAAATGTATCGAAATGTCACTGTATGCGCATCGGTCCTAGGCACAATTTTCAGTGCAAGCCATTGCAAATTAGAGAAACTTGTATTAATTGGGTGGATAGTATCAAGTATTTGGGAATAAATATTTTAAGAGCTAAATCTTTTAAATGTTGTTGAAAAGAGAGTAAATGTAAATTTTATACTTCAGTTAACACTATACTGGGGAGACTTGGAACAAAGGTGCATATTGATGTTTTATTAAAATTAATATTCGCTCAGGCGGTGCCGATCTTACTCTATGGTATTGCGGCCTCCGGTTTGTCCTTTTCGGAATTAAAAGACTTTACGTATGTATATAACAGTATTTTCTTTAAAACATTTAAATCTTACGATAAAAATGTTGTACTGAATTGTCAATGGTATTGTGGTTTCTGGCCATTTGAAATATTACTTGATTTTCATAGGTATAACTTTTTGAGTAAATTAATTGCCGTTAATCAGTTAAATGATAAAATAGAATTAGACAATTCTGACTATTTGGATTACAAAGTTTTAAAAAATAAATATGCACTCCAGACAAAAGATTCACCAGCTGTGACTCGGTTTAAGTTTTGGTCATATTTTGAAAGTCTAATTTTAAATACTGAATAGGTAAATTTTGGTTTAAACAATTATCTATTTAGTAAGAATTTTAGTTCTGTTTAGTTTTATTTATGATATATCTTATGTTGTATCTGTAGGTGATACTTGTTTGTTTTCTGTTTTCGTTTTTGTTTACTGCCATGACTTTGGTGAAATAAAGATTATATATTACTTGTTTTTAAGAAACCGTAAGAACAATACAGTTTTACTGGTATTTTGCAGTATTATTCACACATGAGGCTGTAATTTCTCATTGCGTTCGGACCTAGTATACACACACACACACACACACACACACACACACACACATATATATATATATACACATATATATATACATATATACAGTATATATATATCCATTTATATATACATATATGTATGAATTTTATAACCTATATATATAATATATATATAATATACATGTATATATAATGTATATATATATATATATTATATATATAGGTTATAAAATTCATATATATATATATATATATATATATATATATATATATATATATAGGCCATATTCATGTGTAGCCTATATTGCATCTACTGGAGTTCAACTCATTTCAGGATCTCATATTTTTAAACATGCTGAACTAAAATTGGCTTTTTTTCGAAACAACCAGCAGGATAGACCAATAGGATGCAGTGACGTTCCTGACATCATCCTTGAACGAGAAAGAGACGCTAAAAACTACATTTGTCTGTAAGAGTAGAATATATTTTGTCGTCTTGAAGTCTTACGTAAACGTAGCTGCATACGTCACTGACAAGCGTAAACCAAGCAGTATATAGTTAGAGAGATGTGTATTGTTGCGAAGCAATAAAGTAGAAAGGTTTACGATGACCGCTTCTAACTCCACATAATCGTTTTATTACCTCCTCTATTCTCACCGCGCTGATCTTTGGCAGCTGAGAACCAAACTCTTCGTTCTGAGCTCCCGCGCGGCTCATGAGCAACAGGCAACGGTTGCTGACCTTGTCCTGGTGCTTGTGTTTTCTATAATTTGTTTTTCTAATTTTATTGCACTTATCAAACTCTTGTGCATCGTATTATATTTTACGTTATATACAGAGTGTCGTCTGTATGCATTTGCATAGTTTATGTATGCGTGTGTAAATAATTTAATGTTTATTTATATGTTTATGCACATGTATGTAAGTAGCTATGTATATATATATATATATATATATATATATATATATATATATATATATATATAGGCCTACATATATACATACACTTATATACATAGGCCTACATACATACATATACATGCATATATCTAGGTCTATACAGGCCTATAAATAGGCATATATATACATGTATATAAACTGTATATATATACTATATATATATATGTATACTGTGTACATGTATATATATACTGTATATATAAATGTACCTAGGCCTATATCGGCATATATGCATGTATGTAAAGCATGGAGATGTATATATTATATATATATATAATAATAGTAATATAAAATATATATAGTATAATATATCAAAGTAGGCCTATATAGGGACCGACTGAACACTAGGCCTATACACTATACAGTATACTATACAGTATATATGAGTGTATGTTGACAACTTGATTTGTTTACTATTTAAAATCACACAAACGACAAGGCCGGAATTATAAAATTTGAAATGTTTTTTAATGATCGTTTAATAATCATAAAATATTAGCAAATATTAGGCCCAGTTTAGCAATGAAAGTCAAATGCACTTGTCCTTAAGTGACCCTGATCTAAAAAGTGCGAGATTTTATGCAATTGTATCCGTTTTAGTCAGGGATGCCGCAATGGCGAATGTAGGCCTAAAGAGGAAGCAATATTTAGTCTATCTTTGTATTGGACCCACAGAGGGCCTCTTAATCTTTACTATATTATTCTAATTATCGGTATCTTTATTATCAGCGGTATTAATTAGGCCTATTAGGCCTATCTGTTGGCCGTAGCCTATATAATATAAAGCTATCGGTCTAATTTAGGCATGTATATAGGCCTAGGCCTAATCCTACTCAAAGTTTGCTGTAATTAATACTAGAGCTTAAATCATCCAATAGATCAATGCTGTAACAGATAACTATTTGACGTTTAAAAGAGCAGGCGTAATAATGAGTAGGCCTATTTCTTAGTTAACAGCCTAAGTTCTGTAATTCTTCTAATAGTGTTGCACTTAATAGGCCTACATGTATTTTTTTGCTTTTCAAAAAGCCTGGAGCGCCTACCTATTCTCTTACCCGAGCGTATATTAACACGAATCGATGTAATTAGATTGATATAATGATGCAGTTCTGCGCAACGACCCGGCCTGTATGACGGCATAACCGGTTAGAAGTAACTGGTGTTATGCACAGTAAACGCGCTTGCTAGAACTCTTCCCCGTACTGAGTCGAAAGCCTATAAGGGAATTCCAACGAACCATTGTCGCTATACAGTATAGTAGGGCCGAAGTTCTGAAGAAAAAATCAATAATGCGACAGACGACTAGTTCTAACCGTCCAATTCCCTGCAATGGTTAGTGTGTAGTTCATGTGCAGAGGCCCCTGCCTATATTTCTATAGTTCTGGCTTTTAGTATGTAGAGTATTACAAAATATTGTCGGGATATTAGCACAGTAGTGCTTCGTTGATTTCATTTTAACTCAGATCTAATTTTCTATTACAGAAAGTTGAAACTTTTAAGCATATAGGGTTGGTATACATGATGTGATTTGTTAATTTAAAGCTTGCAAAGCAATGCCTTTTACTTTGTTATGACCATTTATTTTTATTAGTATAATTCAATTATTATTGCATTATTATCGGTACTATTAGGTCCTATAGGCCTATATAGCCTAATCATGCTCCACTAAATCCTCATTTATCCTCTTTTATTCAAACATGATAAATTTCTAACATTTGACGTATCTGATGCCTTTGTTTAAGGAATGATAAATTTTAATTGATTGAATATATTGATTGATTGAAAATTTCTCATTCATTTTTATTGCGAACGACACAGTCTCAGAGACGCTGGTGTTTTGGTTCGTTAACTGATACTATTTGCTGCAGTTAGAAAGCAAGATTGAAGCTGAGACAGGCAGGGGCGGATCCAGGAACTTTTTAAGGGGGGCCCGAAATTTTTTTTTGAGAGTGTACATTTTTCTGCTTTCTTCGGGACCTGTGACGCAACCAGACAAATTTCTGTGGGGTGGAAGCTCAAAATTTGTTCACTACTGCATTCCTCATAGAGTGAGTGTATTCCAATAGTTTACCCCCCCCCCCCCCCCCGCTCATACCCGTCAGGGGAAAACCAGAAATCCTACATTTGTTTGGAAAATTAGGTTAAATTTTCACCTCTAAAGAAACTCTGTGGATCTCGACGAATTGCAAAAGTGACCTAATTTTGGCGGTGGGGGGGGGGGGGCTTAAGCCCCTTCCAGCCAAGGCTGTTTGCACCACTGCTACGGGACAGAGTTTATATTTTTTACTTACACCATTTTTCCTCTAATACAGTGGTTATGCATTGGTACAAGTGAAAATTGAGAGCTAGTGAAACTGTTAACATTGTTTTGGACTCCCTTCCATTACACAGTGCTCCTAGTATATCCTAGAAAAAAATCGAGCTATTGCAACTGAGTTCCCGGTCGTACCCCCCCCCCCCCACCCGGGCCCCCTCTAACCACTGCGATTACTAACAAGTTTACACATCGAAATTTCCATAGAAACAATGAAAATATACCCAGTCTTACCCCCCCCCCCCCCTCCAACCACCTCCATTACTAACATAGGGTCTATTTTCACATTGAAATTGCCATAGAAACAATGAAAATATAGCTTAAAATTTTTTATCGGCGGACCTAAAGGGGGGCCCCTGGATCCGCCACTGGAGACAGGTCTACTCTAATTGGAAAGCTTACTTTATACATTTAGGCTACTATTAATAATTTATAAGACCTGTAGTATATCAAATATTCTTTCATGATTTATTTTAGTATTCGCCAGTTTGCGCCAGCTCTTCATCGTTTTGACAAATACAGTCAACAGAGGCCGCCAGCCAATATGATGGAAGTCAGTAGCGGATTGTTCAATCCTTTAACGGGATTCTCTAGTCTAATATCACCCTACAATTATCCCAACAGATCAATGACTTCGTCTCCAGGTAACATTGGAAGTGCGTTACAGTTGGATAATCGACCATCTTGGAATTACTCCAGCAACGAATCCACGTCTGCGTTTAGCCCGCAGAATGGCGGACTTCCGTCGGCGGGATTCTCGTATTATAATTCAGCTCATCCAGGCTCTACGAGTCTTCAAGGACCCGCACTGACCTCTACCTCTTCCATTCCGTCCAGTCTATTTTCCAGCAGCCCCCTAGCTGCAGCTGCTGTAACGTCCTATCCATCCGTCTGCAGCAGCAACAACATCTTAGTCCCGCCCTTTCACCCCACTACAGATTATCCCCATAGCCCGCAGCAGGCTCCTCCCTCTCAGATAAACCACGCCCCTCAGCTCCAGAGCCCGTTCGCTCCGCCCTCAGAGGCTGCTGGACACGCCATGGGGCGGGGTTTTCACGGATTGTACGGAGAATCATTCCCGCCCACTCAAGCGTCTGTTGGTCATCATGGCTTGTTTGCTGACATCACGCAGATGACGCACCATCACATGCCAAGATTTGATTTCGATCATCATGGAACCTACCTCTCAGATCCTTTCCACTGCTCTCCTGGTAAGTCAATCATTGCTATGACCTTGTATCTTAATTTATTAAAATGTTTGATACGTGCACAAGCAACTTTCAATGCAGAAAGCAAAAATAAAACAAAAGGAAGCTTTCCTCTTCGTAGCGTATGTCACTCAATCATAGTTTAGACATCGCTTGACTGTTGACCGTGTTACGAGTTGCTATTGAAACGAGTATGGCCAAAATTATTGTAATTAGTTGTAAAATTCTAGAAAGCTTTTAACGCTAGTCTCTTGTTCGTGAAGAGAAATAGTGTCTCTAATGAAATTTAGTTACCACACCGATGGAGATTTGCGAGCTGATGCTTTTCTACTAGGTTGAAACGGTTTATCTAATTTGAAACTGATTTAGAGCGAATTAATAGCATACTTGAAGAGATTATTGCGATGAAATGATGCCCGAGTCAGAACGTTAGCGAGAGAAGTTAGATCACTCAATCAATAATCAATAAGAATTTAACGTCCGGTTCCTCGCCATAAGGAAATGTCAGGGACATCGCAATAGATCAACAATAATTGGTTAATAAATTTACCTTATTCTATAATATTTTCATTAATCTAGCTTTCTTTATAGGGAATGATATGCAAAATATTAATAACTAATAATTATAATTATAGTAGAGATTTAAAATTAACTTCTGTAATCTGAAATGAGCAATAGGAATAAGAATAAGGAGTACCAATAAGAGAAACTATAAATTGTTGACAAAATTCAAAGAAATGTACATTTTGACCAGAATTAAACTATCAAGGATGATACTTAAGGCCAGGCTTGTAGATAAATGTAGGACACCATCTTCGGATCATTTTGAACAATATCGTATAGGGTAGTAGAATTTTCTCTTTAATTCCTTTCTTTAAATATATCTTTGAAATATCTTTACTTATCTTTTTGAATCTCTTCAATTAATGGTTCTCCTAAAGCAATGCTGAAGACAGTGGCGACGTCGGTAAGATACTCGACCGCCGATCAGTATGTGCGAAGTTCAAATCCTGGGCTCGCACGTCACTGACATCGCTTTCGAGTGAGGAAACTGACGTTAACCTTAGCTTTTAGCTTTGATCTTGATCTTCATCTTGATCTCGCTCGAGGCGCAGCATTGAGTTAACAGATCATGAAGAACTTGTTTAGAGATCAGCGCTGTAATCAAGTCGTTAAATGCTCTTAGCACAAGCGGTCTATTGAAACCAGACCTGCAGTAGTCGATGCTTTAATTAAACTCGTTGAACCCTCTGGACCCATTTCAAGTCTAACAGATTCACATTGTAATAGAGTTGCTCGTGTATCTACGCGTATCTTGTGTCATTCGGCTTTTCTTAGAATGCCCTTGCCCTTGTTTGTGCGAATAATCGGCTAATCATATTCTGTGTGCTGTGCTGATGATGATGTTAACGAGCTTGCAATGGCAATGTTCTACTTGTTTTTCAGTTTATTGTTGAGGCCTACATCTTATCTTTTCCGACTTAACTTTTCGACTATTTCTTTTAACAATTAGCCTAAAATCGCTTAACATGATAAATAAAATTCCTTTTAATATTTATAGCTATTATCTTAGATTTTTATACATTAAGTTGTTAGGCCTACTGTCAGGAAATATTCTTACAATTCTTTAGTGAACATAGGCCCTATAGTAGACCTATCTAAGGTCGCTTTAATTTTCATTTTGCCAAGGTGTACCGTCGCCAATTTTCTAAACGATCTTCTCATTAGGACTAAATGGGCCTACTGTAATTCGACAGGCGGAAAAAACTAATTGTTCATAACTAGAGTAATCTCTGTCGAAACCGATTTAACCCAAAATCCCATGTTTGCTTATGATTAATTATTTCATTAACTATCTTCTTCCCGTATGAAAATTAAAGTGAAATTTTATTTATTAATTTATTGATTTATTGAATGCTTATCGCACCAAATTTAAACCAACGTCACTAAGATCTATTAGTATCATGCAGACCCTAGTTAATCTAGGATTCAAAGTTGTATGAAGATGATGAAGACGATGATGACGATGGCGATGACGATGGGGATGACAGCGATGATTACGATTATGATGATGATCATCTTCATAATAATCGTTACCGTCATGATGATGATTATGATGACGATGATGATGATGAACATGATGATGATCATAATGATGATGATTGTTGTATAGATGGGTCAGCGAAGCAGAGAAAGAAGCGGAAGCCGTACACGAGATATCAAAACATTGTCCTAGAGAACGAATACGTGTCCACCACCTACATCACGCGTCAGAAGCGCTGGGAGATCGCCACTAAACTTCATCTCTCAGAGCGACAGGTCAAAGTCTGGTTTCAGAACCGGCGGATGAAGAGCAAGAAACTGAACGAAAGAAGCAAGCTCTTAACCAAAGAGCCATCGTCGAACACTTCGTCACCCCAGCAGCAGGATCAAGTCCTGCACAGATCCGGTCACGACGGAGTTCAATTGGGCGGACTTCATCGTCATGATGATGGGCAATCGAGTCAGCACGGAATGGGAATGGGCGGAGTTATGCAGTACTTGTCAAACGATAGTCGACCAATCAAAACAGAGCGACCTGACGTAATGTTCTAATTTTAATTGCGGAGTTGGTATGTGTATGTGTGTGTGTATCGTTGTTATTGAATCTTTTCAAACTGCAGCCTATGATAATGTTTCGTGTAGTGTTTGTTAATTCGAAGTTGTTGACTCTAGGAATGCTTACACAAAATATCTACGGGCCGAAAATGTATGAATTTCTGCAATTGTATTACCTTAGCGGTCTGTAAAAGCATATCCGTCTTAAACACATCGTCATACGGAATATTTAATTAGACCCGCCTATAGACACATCCGTACATATATATATATTATATTTAGCCTACATAATCTATAGTATATAATATATAATAAATAATATATATTATATAATATCTCTCTCTCGTAGTGCACTGCCTACTGGCAGGTCCATGGTACATAACGCCTCCACTCTTCTCTGTCTTCTGCCTTCCTCTTCATTTCTACATATGAATGGGTCTTTAAATCATCTAACATACCTAATCTCGGCCTGCCCTGCCTCTTTTCCCTTCCATTCTACCTTCAATGACCACTTTTAATAGACCTTCCCCCCTTAGAATGTGTCCTACATTTATCAACTGTCTATCTGTGCCAACTCTCTCCAGGACTTCCTCATTTGTAACCTTTTGAGTCCAGCTAATCCTCTTCATTCTTCTCCAAATCCACATTTCCAATGCCACCAGTTTCCTAATATCTTCCTTCCTTAAGGTCCATGTCTCATATCCATACAATAGCGTGGTCCAAACCAAAGTTTTCAATATCTTTATCTTTGTGTTTTTCTTTAGACTTTTTGTTAATAGTTCTTTTCTACCACCAAAGGCCTCTTGTGCATGTGCAATCCTAATGCATATTTCTGTCTCACATTTCCCATCATCGGTTATACTATGACCTAAATATTTGAAACTCCTTACCTGTTCAAATATATAATATATAACATATAACATATAATATATAATATATAATATATAATATATAATATATAATATATAATATATAATATATAATATATAATATATTATATAATATATAATATATAATATATAATATATAATATATAATATATAATATATAATATATAATATATAACATATAATATATAATATATAATATATAATATATTAATATATAATATATAATATATATAATATATAATATATAATATATAATATATAATATATAATATATAATATATAATATATAATATACAATATATAATATATAACATATAATATATAATATATAATATATAACATATAATATGTAATATATAATATATAATATATAATATATAATATATAATATATAATATATTATACATAATATGTACCATATAATATATATTATATATATTAAATAATGTGTATATTATATAATATATCATATATAATATATAATTTATAATATATAATATGTAATAGGCCTATAAATTATATAATACATAATTTCTAACATATAATATATAACAGGCCCACATATCATAATTTCATTTATAATTTTATTTTTATATTTGCACATAATATATATATATATATATATATATATATATAAGCAGGCCCCAGATATACGTATATATATACGTATATATATACATGTATAAACAATAACATATAAATACATGTAGGCCTATATAAGGCTAGTTTGTCATTTTGTTTAATGTATATGTAGTTCTAATATTTCAAATGTAGCCTATATATATATAGGACCATATATATATAGGCTATATATATATATATATATATATATATATATGTATAGTATACATGGTATCTTGATATATGTAGGCCTATATGAAGGCATACATATAGATATACAGGCCATATATATAATAGACAATATATATATATATATATATATATATATATATATATATATACATATATACGGTATATACAGATGTGTGTATACATAGGCCCCTATATATAACATACTACTACTAGTTTTAATAAATACATGAACATTGTCTATATTTACTAATTTCATGCAATTTCTGGGCGAAAACACTGTACCCTGTTATAATTATTTGCATAGACCTATACTATCTTACAACGCCAATTGATTTTAATTCTGCAGAATATACAGGGGCCTAAGTATAATTTGTTAAAAATATAAAATAATTTAAATCACCTTTGGTTAAATACTCCTTCTTCGGTGCATGCTATTTAATTTTGCTGCAAGCTAAATGGCATATGCAGTATTGCACATATTTAGCCTTTTATTTGTACCAATTTGTTATGAAAGAGGAATCTTTGTATTTGTTAACAGCAATTGTGCAATATATCATAGGCCTGTATGTTACATTTTGTCATTTGCCAAAGTGAAAATATTTATGAAATATACTGAAAAATTAATAACCATTTATATTAAATATTTTTGACAGTCCGTCCTAAATTATGGCGACATCTATTCTAATTAATATTTTGTAAACTTATTGCAAACAGTTATAGAAGAGCGCATGTTTTTGATTAGAGAAATGTTGATATCACTAGTTGAATAATTTGTCAAGTGAATTGATCTCAATCGAAGGAAACTTCGATGTGTTAGCTAATTATGTTTGCCTATACACCTGCTAACTACACGTACATTTAAGTTTAATATTGGATCCTGTTAATATAAGTAGATTTTTTACATGTTTCAGTTTCTATTCTTAGAATATGCATATAAAACTAACATGAAGTATTAAACTGTAGACCTGTGACAATAGTTGTAAATAATCTACTTCTCCCTCAATTCTCAAATGCAATTTAAGCTTTAAAGAGCATTGTGTGTTGAAGTATTTTTGAGTGTAGAATAAAGCAGTCGTGAAATTTGTAAAATAAAATAAACTGAAGTATTTCGTATAACGCCAAGAAATATGTAGATATTTGTGGATCTTATATCGAAGCATAATATTGAAGTCAGTATGAACTATTGGTTATACAATTGGACTATATCAGTTTTGCTGTTTTTGTTTAATTTTTCAAGTGATGTTAAAGCTGTTTTGATATAATTCTTTAAGACCAATACAGATGGAAATAATTGTATTGCTGATAGCTTTGGTCTTTACAATTTACAATTGTAGAATCCGGCGCTATCAGTCCTTTATAATAATAACAACAATTAGAGTGCTACAGTCATCAATAACAACATCGAGCACTATTGAGACAAAATCAATCCAGCGAGTAAAAGGAAGGTCCAAAAACGGTGCAAATTCCAAAATCCTGAAATTAAGCTATGCTATGAGATAGCACCAAATATCACCAAACACGTCGTGTTCTGCTGAGAAATTTGTTTCTAAACAATAGCAATTACATTTTCAATCATGTTTGGTCCATATTGTTCACTTTATGGTAAAAAGATATCTATAGATATACATGTACATGTATTATATACACAGTATGTAAAGGCTATATACATGTATATACATGTATATAGGCCTATACATATATAAATATATATATATATATAGTCCCATATATATACATATATATATATATTATATACATATATAAATAAATAAATAAATATATATATATATATATATATATATATAGTCCCATATATATATATATATATATATATATATATATATATATATATATATATATATATATATATATTGGTCTATATATAGTCCTACATACATGTGTTTAAAATATATATATATATATATATATATATATATATATATAGTATATAAAGATATACAGTATATATATATATATATATAAATATATATATATATATATATATATATATATATATATAGGCTATTAACTGTATCTTCAGTAAAAAGAAAGTTCATAAGTAGGCCTATTATAAAGCAAAATGTCTACTAAAATATGTTTAATAATTAATTTGTGTGGAAGAATAAGAAGTAAAAAATTACTATTAGCCAAGGCCACAATAGGCCTAAATTAGTTAAACAAATAGGCCTATAAAAGGAACTATTAATTGGACTAGATATTTACATATGAATCTATAGTGCACTAGTTTTTAGTCATGCTAAACTTCTGTACTGTATTAATAACAGTCTACAACCGGTGATGTGTTACTAATGTGTCGTTATATAATTTTAGCAGCTACTTTTTCGATGCTATTTGGATAGTAATCCCATTAGATTTTAACCTTCACTTTACACTCGCTATGTAGTCAGTTTTAGGTGACCTAAATTTGTAGTAAAGACATATAGGTCCCAATTCGCACTATCTCTCTGTTCAATATCTCTAGCTTGGTCCGTGGCAAATTACGTTGGTTTTGCTCAATCTTCTAATATTCAAATAAATGTAAAAGTATTCATGATTTTACAAAGTAATTTGTCATTGTTTTTTACGAATTATAATTTTCTCATCAAATGCTTGCTATGAAGTCATCCAAACTTAATGTAATGTTGCCATTTACTTTTAAAGTCTAATACAAACGTATCTATTCCTTTATATCGGTTGCATGCAGCCATCTGAAGATTTTTTCATTCATATGTTGTTAAGTCATCTAATATCCTCCATCATTCATCGTAGATACATTCAAATACTGCATATCTATAGTCCATACTTTTAGAATATGTGGAGTTTACGTAAATATACAAGTCTGTATAGGCCTATTGGACGATAAGCTAGGCTCTCTGAACTACATTTTATAGTTTATTGAATTAATTTCACCATTTTGTTGTTATACTGCTAAATATGGCGTATTCTGTTAACTATCTTAACCTGTCTGTGCATAATTTTGTATGTCACAATATGCATTGTTGAGGTAAGTAGCTGCATTTTGCAACATAATCTCAGGAATAGCATTTACTCGAATATATGTGTGAAGTATAGTATTTGTCTAACCGTCATTAGCGCATACATGCACGTACATTTAAGTCTACATATATGTAGCAAATTATATAGGCCTACTGTTTACTTTATGATTTGGTGATTGGGACAGATATATGCCTTTGAAGGACGTCTTAAATCAGGCATAAATTTATGTAGGCTATACTGAATGTCTGATTTTTTTGAATTTTTAAAAATTAAAATGTGTGTATATATACTTATTCTCCTCTTTTGCGGTACTGCTTCATTCAAATTATAAATGTCTCAGCATTTACTTGTTTCATTCAACTAAAGCATAATTTACTAACTGTCATAATATTGCTGTTCATGTTGAAGTATAATTTAGATAAACTTGATCTTTTATCTCATTTGCGGTTTCTTCGTAATTTGCAGCATGTTGTGTGCTCTCCGAGCCAATATGTGTGCATTATTTTGCGTGTAACCTAACAGACAATGTACACTGTAAAAGATAGTAACTGAATTTGGTAATTTTCTTTGGCGCAGCCAAAATAAAATCTTTATTAAATGTAATTATCTTGCAAAACATATTCCTATCGGCCCCTAAATGATTAGGCCCAAGCTTGAACGCAAGTATAATTGACTATACGTGCTTTTATATAAAAAATGTGTACAACAGAGGCCCTACACGTATATATATCATATTATGTTGAGCATATATTTGCATAGGCCTATATATAGATATATATGATATATATATTTTATATATATTTTACAGTATACACCATTTCAAAATCTTTTCCATTCGTTTTGCAAAATTGTGCAGCAATTTCTGGAGCCTAGGTTCTCACCAACCGAATGCCCTTTATGACGTTAGTTTGGATCTTAGTGCTTTAGTCACCTTCTACGACACATGCTGTCACCGGTTGGTCTATTTTTCAAGCAACCCGGACGTAATACTTCCTTTAATAATAATAATAATAATAATAATAATAATAATAATAATAATAATAATAAAGGTTTAACGTCCGTTTCCTCATCCAGGGATGATGTCAGGGACGTCCCCAACAGCACATATCACTACCGATCAATTCACCCAGACCAATCTGCGAAAGAAATGTGCTGAGGAGAAGTAAGATCCTAAACGAAAGCTTAAGTCCGGTGATCTAAAAATGGTCAAGGTAGCTTGATTATGTGTATGGTGGGAAAAGGTAAGTTTTAAGCTTGCTAGAGAATGTTGAAAGAGAAACACAAGAGCGAAGATTAGCAGGTAAAGAGTTCCAGATTGTGGGTGCTGCGTAAGAAGATATATATATATATATATATATATATATATATATATATATATATATATTATCCCAATTAAACTAGGGGTTAACTAATTAAGAAACTATATTCAACTATATTATATAGGATGATATTTTATATATATATATATATATATATATATATATATATATATATATATATATATATATATTATCCCAATTAAACTAGGGGTTAACTAATTAAGAAACTATATTCAACTATATTATATAGGATGATATTATATATATATATATATATATATATATAATATTATATTGTATATATATATATATATATATATATATACATGTATATACATGTATATATCATATATGTATATATAGAGGCCTATGTACTTTGTAGGCATATATTATAACAATAGTAAATTATTTACTGCATGTATAGAATCAAAATGTTAATATTGAAAGACGTCCAGTGTACATAGCCTACATGTATGTCTCGTTACTGTTGATTATCTATGGTCGCGCATTGCTATATAAAAAAATGGATTGAGAAATTAAACGCTGATGTGATGTCAGTTGTAAATACTTTTAATGTTGAATGTTATGTTGATCTAAATATTTGTGTAAAATAAATTGAACTTAGCTAAATTACTGTTTAATTCGTTGTTACTTTTCGTGAATATATTGAAATCTAATATTATTGAGCCTACTTAGAGAGGCACTGCTATTAAATCGTTCTTAGTATCTGATCAGTATTATGCACCCTTAACTTGAAAGACCCTTGAATACAGTTAAATAATAATATAATTATAATATTAAATATAATAAAATAATAATATTATAATGGAATTACATTTTCTTTGGTTAGTCCATGAAGTAAACTAATTTTGATTGAGTCAAGTTAAACTGACTTGTTAGATTGAGAAATTAATTTGAGTAGAATTTTAGTTTCTCTGTTATCTTGAGCTGCGGAAATAAACAATAGTATTTAAAATGTTTCCTACTGAGGCCGAGAAATTTGCTCTATTATGCTCGATGTGGGATTTTATTGTCGGGAGGCTTATATTGATTTAGAAATTCTGTATTATTTATTCAATTTGAACAAGATCTATTGTAGCCTCGTTCAGTATAGAAAAGGTAGACCTCTACCATAATATTTCAACTGTCGCTGAAGCTGTTAAATAATATAGTAGCCGAGCCGCCAATGATAAAATAATTTATTCAGGTATGAATTAAATCGTATATGTGGGCACATAAATCTCTCTCTTTAATATTCTGTCATATGGCAGGTCCAATATAGGCTCTGGAGTATATTTTCTAATCAACATGTACATTCACGTTCATTAGAGCAGCCTATCGACCAGAAAGTATCTCACAAAAATATACCTCACAAAATTGAAGCATTGTTGAAATATTCTTCAAATACGAAGCCTCGTCAGAGTATAACTCCCTGGTGACGCCCTTTACCCTCACCAACTTGTAATAGGTCGCTTCTTATGATACGCGCAATTTACGGCCGGTCTAACCTGCAGCAATTGGTTACAAAGCTAGCAATTAACCATGCTTGTATTTTATTTAAACCAATATACGCAAGCCGAATGTTTTAAAAGTCTGCTCTAATTAATAGGGGCAGGGCGGGGGGTAGCCTAAAATTAAAGCCTGTTGAGGGATTATGGGTAAACAGGATAGTGGTTGCAGAGAATGACGCCCATATATTCAGTGGATGTTATAGAATCTGAGGAAGGTAAAGGTGCCCACGTCATCTCAAGCAGAATTTCTCAAGAACAATGATAGGCCTATATCAAAACAAGAATGAAGGTTTCAGTCCATATTACATCTTAATTGGGGAGGAGGTGTTAAAAGGAACGCTAGATGATTTAAAGATCCCCTCGAATGTGGACATTAAGACGAAAAGGAAGACAGAGACGAGGTAAAGCGTTATATACCATGGACGTGCCAGTAGGCAGTGCACTAAGAGAGAGAAAGAGAGAGGAGGAAGAATTGTGCAACACCTTATGGAGTAAAAGTATCACTGAACCTCATAAATGAATGGTTTGATAGCAAGCAACAAGCGTACTAAAGTTATCTAATAAAAATTCCTGTGTATTATGTATCAAACGAATTATTATAAAGCAGCATTTCCTGTGAAAAGCACAAAATTACATTCGCAAGAGCAACATTGTTAATAGGCCTACCAAACTTCGAGGTAGTTTTTAACCATTTCCATAGCAGAGCCATGGACGAAGATGTGCAATGGATTACTCTTTGATTGTAGACCTTGAATAAGATTTTTACCCTAGTTCTGTCTTATAGTAAAACGTTTGGGGTAAATTTCGGTAAGATATGTCTCGAGAGAAATCATCACGTCTCCAAAATAGCTGCATTGACAACACAATCGATAGACAAATTTATATAAAACTTTTGTAACCTCTTATTAATCCTTACTTGTAGACATAGCTTATATTTAAAATTCTTTGACAAAACAACGGAAATATCTTCGTGAATATGAATGATAATCTATCTTATAAATTCCAGAATTCCAAGAACTGTTGACAGCGTTGGTATGCAAAATTCCACGCTATCGATTGACGAACAAATTTTTCGCATTTTACGATTTTATATTTTGTTTCTTAGATAATAAAGTGAAGCGCTATGGTTTTGTACGCATTGAACGCTCATTGTGCCCTCTTTCATTGCAAAGCAAACCCAAGGAACACGGACTATACTAAACCTAATGTCTATGTTTCCTTAAGTTATGCTGTACGTTTAGTGTATACCAAATCAGTTTAGAAACCAACGTTAACAGAAACAAACTGAGAAAATCATATCGACGAATTGAATTGATCAATTTAAAGTATTTTGCAGGTTTGCAAGCAAGCATTGCAATTATGCAATTTATGCAAATATTTTAAGAAAACATTTGGATAAACGATCATTTATAAAAGTAGGCATTATACACATAGTGTATGGAATGTAATGTTGATGGGATGGAATGATGATGAAATTAAATGTTGATTGGATGGAATGTTGATTGGATGGAATGTTGATTGGATGGAATGTTGATTGGATGGAATGTTGATTGGATGGAATGTTGATTGGATGGAATGTTGATTGGGATGGAATGTTGATGGGATGGGATATTGATGGGATAGAATGTTGATGGAATGGAATGTTGATGGGATAGAATGTTGATGAAATGGGATATTGATGGGAAGGGATATAAATGGGATGGATGATGTGGATGGAATGGTTATGACATATATATATATATATATATATATGGAAGGTGATGTTGATTGGATGGTTCCCGTGTTGTGTTCGGGTTGTTTGAAGAATTGACCAACCAGTGACTGCACGTGTAGTAGAAGGCGACTAAAGCACTAAGATCCATAACGACGTCAGAAAGGGCATTCGGTTCTTGAGTGCCTAGGCTCCAGAAATTGCTACAAAAATTTAAACGAATGGAAAAGTCTCAAATAGGGGATTGAATGATGATGTGATGTGGGACAGAGAGGATTTGAGACAGTCTATTCGTATCCCGACCCTAGTTAAACTGGGATTCAAGGGAAGATGATGAAGATGATGGTGATGGAATGGAATGTTGATAGAGTGGGATGGGATGTTGATTGGATGGATGATGATGCCATGGGATGTTTCGTGGGAAGGGTTGCTGATAGGATGGGATGTTGATGGGATTGGATGTATAACAACCTATCCACTGAAGTTTCTACTAACATGTGGCGACATCTCGCAATTCAACTGATCTCATTTTACAAGTTTGTTCAATAAATACGCACATGTACAAAACACTAATTAATCACATTAATTAAAAATTTAACGTTTTTTAAACAATATTATACCATCAAAAAAGTTTGCTTTTTCATTACTTAGGGATAGAAATAAATTTAAATTCGTAATATACAGATGTAGCCGAAAATAGTAGGAGTCAGTCACTCAGCTGAACGACTAATCATTTTTCTGCATTCCTTTATCTCTACTCTGCCTAATAGCAGGTCCAAAAAGCATAAACCTTTGTAAAGTCAATTTGCTTTCATGCCAGCATACTGCGCCTCGTTAAAACGACTATTTCATCCTATCCCGAAATATTCATAGTGTTGCACAGCAGCAGATACTTGATAGTTGAAAGAGAAAGCTTTGATCTGACTATATATATTGATTTGAATATAGCCCATATCATAGATCTGCCTTAGGCACCAAACTAAGTCAATATCTGGACGTAATGTTGCTTGTAGGACAACAAACATATCTTCCATAACATCACCACTGCCATATAGGCCTACTGATGCGATGTCGGTAGGATATTCGACCGCGGATCAGTATGTTTGGGTTCAAATCCCGGGCTCGCTCGTCACAGACATCGCTTTCGAGTGAAGAAACTGACGTTAACATAAGCTTTTATAGGTTTTAGCTCTACTTCTCTTTGGGTCGTATAAACTATCATACAAAGATGAAGCCTCTGGTGGCATCGCATCTTACGAGGATACGTAATTGAGAGCCGATGGAAATAGTAACACAGGGTCCACTTGAGTAACATTACGATAAATGGACCTATCAGCAGAGGCAACTGTTAGAGATAAAATATGACAAAATTTTTGTCGGCAAAATATGACACAAAAGACGTCCACGTCAGTTTAACGTATTCCATTTAGCTGCAATTTAATGTTTCTTTTATTACTCGACAGAGAGTAAAGTATTTTGCATGCTATAGCATATTGCACGCTACATGTAAGATACGTACGTAGTAGAGATGGGAATTTTGTGAATTTCCAGAGTTCGGGTTCGGTTCGGTGAAAATGAAAGTTCGGTTCAGTTCGGGTTCGGTTAGCAGTTAACAATTTGAGAGTTCGGTTCGGTTTGTTGAAAATGAAAGTTCAGTTCGGTTGGGGTTCGGTTAGAACAAGAGTTCGGGTGCGGCTTGCATTCCACCTCACAAGAGTTCGATTCGAGTTCGAAATGGTTTGGTTTGGATAATGTTGTAATTTTTTAACATTGCTTATAATAATCAAGGTTATAATAAACATGTTTAAAATGGTGTATGGTAAATGTGCTTAAAGAAGTACATGAAGTCATAATAACTGCCACATTTTACCCCTGTGTAAAAATATGACAATGAAAAAAGAAGGGTAGTCTTTGTTCCTGTGCAGTTCTTAAAATATTCTAAGTTAATCGCCAAAGGTTCATAAAATACATATTCAGCTTTCTTACTGTATCTGAAATATTCTCTTTCATTTTAACCAGCAAAAAATGCCTGATCAATTAAAAAATAAATTTTGTCATTATGCCTAAACTTCTATAATGAAGCGGAATAGTCTTGGCTAAAATTTGATCCAATCTTTCAAAGACAAAATG
Source organism: Enchytraeus crypticus (assembly GCA_905160935.1). NCBI lineage: Eukaryota > Metazoa > Annelida > Clitellata > Enchytraeida > Enchytraeidae > Enchytraeus > Enchytraeus crypticus. Next base: position 534,530 of record CAJHZI010000647.1, on the reverse strand, counting down.
CAATTTATCAACATAAAGGTGTCAAATAAGGACGCTTTTGTAAGCACCTGTGTTACTCCCACAGAAATGTGATCAAAATGTATAACCATTCTCTATCAATTGAACCAGTAATGAAATTCATAATTACCTTAAGGTTTAAAATTTGAAACTCTCAGGTTAATTGCAAAATAAAGAAAATAGTGAAGAAAACTTAATGCATTACTATGGTGCAAAGTATTTGCTCCAGTTAGCCTAAGCATATTTTCTATAAATAATTTGAATCCAGCTACGATAATATTATGATATTAATATTATTTAGATATAATATAACTCTAAAATTAGAACATTTCATAATTTGAATTTAATACGAATAGACTACCTAGATTGAGCCAATTATCTTCAGATATGTATGGATTGGGACTCGGAATAGACTGTAATTATAGGCTGGAGCCAATGGCGATGTCGATAAGATATTCGATCGTGGATCCGTGTGTGCATGATTCAAATCCTGGGCTCGCCCGTCACTGACATCGCTTTCGAGTAAGGAAACTAAAGTTAACAGTAGCTTTACTTTTTCAATTGTGAAATAGAGGACAAGTACTTGGAAATTGAGTCCATGTGTCCATGTCGACTCCACTTAACATATCCTGCCGATCTACGAAAGAGCCTTTTTATTAGCTTAATTATAAATTTAAATGCAACACAGCATATGGGGTCGAGATAAAGATCTCGACTTTTGTCTTGGTTTCGACTCTATAAAAGAAATTTACAAATATATGATAATGAAACAGTACTAACCAGCAGCGCTGCTCTTAATCTTGTAACTTCAGTGGTAATTTCCAATGCAGTGGTAATGCAGGTATTTATCAAAATAATATTCCATATGAAATTGTTAAATGATTTGTTCTATAAGCAAACATTTGCACCAAATTGATAGATAGCGAAAACAGATCAAAATTGAACAAATGAACGCTTATTATCTAGTCTAAGGCCTCAACTAGTAATTCTTACATAAACTCGGAAAATGTTTCATAACACGTTTCGTAGTATAACTATTATTAATTAACTGATTATTATTGTTATTATTATTTTCTATATTTTTTACCTCGGGTGTAAAGAACTCTAGGTTTTAGATGTTATGTATTATTCCAAGGTCTTGGCTATCTTAAACAGCGAAAAATCTGTTCTTCTGACTTAATTGCATTACTTATAATTGCGGCAATTAATTAATTTATTTATTTATAGCATCCATCTTGGTACAGCGTTACCATCCAAAAGCAATTCTAGTAAATAAGTTTGTTTCATTTGACAAAGATGAGATCTAAATTTTCTTTTTTAAATAGATGAAAAAATATGACTGGAACACATACATTTTTAGCAGTTCAATGCACGAATTCTGTATACCTTCCTAGATCATTGCTCTCGATAAGATGTTATAGCTTGAAAGCTCAGATTCTTGTTTAATGCCCATGGTCCATGAGACAAATCAATTGCAGCGGGCACGGATTTAAGAATAACCTTCCATCACCCTGGGATTTTTCTGCAAAGCTGTCACCACTTGGTCTTCCTAGGTAGAGGTGGTCACCCATTATGTACTACCCGAGGCCGATGTAGCTTAACTTCGATTATTGAAGCGCAACTAAACCAAGTGCGCTAAATCCCGCCGTCAATAATTAAAAATCAATAATTAAAATAATTTGATCAAATTAATAATAATAACACCAATCAGAGTGCTACTGTCGTCCGTGGCAACATTAAGCAGTACTGAGACAAATCCAAGCCAGTGTGCAAAAAGAAAGTCCAAAACTGTTTAATTTGCAAAATCCTAAAAATAAATCCTGAGATAAAGCAATTTTGCCACGGTGCTGAAAAATGAGTTACTACCACGGTAAAAAAGACAATCTGAGAGTGCGCTACCAAATTAATTCTGGGAACAGCATATGTTGCTGTTGTTGCTACCTTAACAAAATATTAAAGAAATTTGGATTCACAGGAGCCAAAGCTATATCTAGACAATTAATAAATAAAAATTTAGTAAAATCTGAATTATTCTAAGCCTTACTCAAATAAGATAATTTCTTCACCAACAGCAGCACATATTAATTTATTTCACAATTTGAGAAATTAAATAAAATTAAACTAAATTGCAACTAATGGTTAAAATTGGGCCGAAACAGTCACATTTTAATCATCGTGTTGTAATTACTTTATTTTTCTAATGATTTGCTTACAAGTTTGAGAGGTTGAGTTAGCAAAAATAAAAAATAGTCATATGCCTGTTTAAAAATGTCCTTAATAGTACTCTATATTGGGTACTACTGTCAATAATTTAAGCACGGCTTATTTCTAGTCATTTGTGAGATCTGAGTGTAAAATTGTGTATCTCTTTTCTCACAAATGACCAGAAAGTTCTACCAACAACTTTATAGTCTACATGTACAGCCTAAAGGCTAATGAATTTCAAAGCATATATACAACTGGTGCTGCTAATATAAGAAAGGTTTGTACTGTTTTCATTTAGAAGCATTTTACTGTGTTACTAAATTACATATTGCATGATTCTCACATTTACTTGTCAGATTTATTGTTGTAAAAAAATTACAGTTATATGTGACATGTTAGGGTTAATTATATATCGTGGATTCCAAATTTTACTAAATATTCTTTCGCCATCATACCCCTTGAATCCCAGTTTAATTAGGGTCGGGACAAATGAAATATTCTTTAAGATTTCAATGTTATTTACTCTTTACGTATACATACATACATACATACACACACACACACACACACACACACACATATATATATATATATATATATATATATATATATATATATATATATACATATATATATTATACATAATACTATATATAATAAATAAAAATGTATAATCCCCCAGAGAGGAAGGGAACGGGAAACTCATTTTTGGGACTCCGCAGGAACGGCTTAAAAAGTTAACTTTTACCGTGGTGAAGGCGGTAACGGATGCTTTTTTAGGAACGGTATAGATTCGGAGAAAATATTTTCCTCCGCGCCAGTCCCTACGATTAACTTAAAGCATCAGAATTACTTATTTGTGTGTGTAATATCTCTATGTATAAGATGTATGATCCACTATGTTTTAATTACGCTAAGAAAAAACTAACATTGCTTTTTATGTCATCTTTTGTAATAAGAAATTTAGTCGTTCCGGATAAGTATCTGAAATACCTGTGGTTTTTGTAACTCTATCTTTTGTTAAATTTAAAGTTGTATCGGGACCAGCCTTACCGTAATTTATGCTGTTAGATACTGTACGACTTGTAAACGCAAAACGATTATATATATATCTGTATTGTTTTTACTATCTTTACAAAATGTCAAACGTTCTCCATAATATTTTAATGCCGCCTTTGAAAAATAGCTTAAAGAAAAGTGTTCCTTTCTCCTGAGGCTGGCGAAGGAGAGAAGAACTTCAAGAGTTCGGTTCGGACAAAGTCAGGGTTCGAGTTCTGTTCGGGTTCGCCCAGAGTCTGGGTTCGAGTTCGGTTCGGGTTCGGCCAGAGTCTGGGTTCGAGTTCGGTTCGGTTCGGCCAAAATTCCAGATTTTTGGGTTCGGTTCGGTTCGGGTTCGGTTCGATTCCCCTCTCTAGTACTTAGTATATCAATGTTCGGACATCAAATTTGTAGCAACTAAAACTCAATATTCATCAGATAGCGTAAGCTATGCTCAGCCTTCCACTGCAGTAAATAGATTTTCGAGCCTCATATTGGACTCCATGCAACCAATATCACAATCTGTCCGAGCAGAACCATTGAATTGGTTTATTGCTTACTGATCGATGATGCGGTAACGTCAAGATCAGTAGCCGAAGAGCTTCTCTTCAAGATGACAGCATCACAGCAGAATTATTCTTACAATTGCTCGCGGAGGCTCAATTAAATTTAGTTATTTCAATTGTTTGGTTACCATTTTGGAGCCGTTAATGGAGTTCTTCTAAAATAGGAATTTAATAGGCCTACTGCTTGTCCTTCTTAACTTACAAGACAATTACAGGCAACACTGTTCTAGCCCTGTGTGAGATGTGAGAAAGAATAATTTATTACGTAATGGCCATACCTGTTATTAGTGGCCATAATCATTGAGTGGGCCTATTACCGGTTCAGCCTATCTATATATGTCAGTTATTTGCAAAACAATCAGAAAGACTACATAAGAGCATACAAAACGGAACATATGAACATAATTACAGTATACACTATATGAGAAAGTATTGTCAAATGCAAACATTTTTTGCGTTTTAAATATCAAGATTCAAATTTCTTAATTATAGTTTAGTGGCATTGCTTAGTATCAGGCTTTGAAGTTTTTATTACTCAAGGAGCTACTCTTAGTTGGTATGGCGCAGCTGCCTTTGTAACTTTTCTGGGGTTTGAAATCAATGTGGGTTTAGTGTGACAAAAGCGGAGTCAGCAAATTATCAGAATTATAACAGACTGTCCTAAATAGCTTTCTACCTGCCGCATCTTAATAGGCCAGCTAGCTAAAGATGATTTGAGGCGTTCGAAAATTTCAATTCAAACTTTTCCTTCCCAATCATCCTTTACTCCAGTGTTGTTCATTAAAAGTAAATCTCGGCACTGCCTCATAACTTATCACGGATTTGTGTAGGCCGTTCTGGCCGTAACTCTGCATGTCAGAAGATATGGAACTCACTGCCTTCTTTTATAGCTGATGCACGTGTTCTCTGGCAGAATTCAGACACATTTTTTTCATAGTTAAGAAATACAGTATTATTTTCAGCTAAATTTTTTTGCCGACAGACCCGTACGGGAACTGGCAGAGATTATAGGCCTATTTTTGCACCGTTTCTGGACCTTCATTTTGCTCGCTGGCTTGATTTTGTCTCAATAGTGCTCGATGTTGTCATTGATGACTCTAGCACTGTAATTGTTGTTATTATTATTATTATTTTTGGCCAGCATAATAGACACCTATAGGCCTATATTAGGCATAGGCCTACACTGCATTTAAACTTTTTAGGCCTACATTTCATGTAGTCTATCTTTAATGTATTTCACATAGGCCTAATATATTATTTATATTATGCATTATATTATACATTTATTATATATTATATACAATATATTATATATTTTATATTATACATGTATGTTATATATTATATATTGTATATTATATATGACATTATTTATTATGTATTAAATATTAAATATTATATATTATATATTATATATTATATATGATATATTATATATGATATATTATATATTATATATTTTATATGATATATTCTATATGATATATTATTTATTATGTATTAAATATTATATATTATATATTATATATGATATATTATATATTATATATTATATATTATATATTATATATTTTATATTTTATATTATATATTATATATTATATATTATATATTATATATTATATATTATATATTATATATTATATATATGATATATTATACATATTATATATTATATATTATACATTGTATATTATATATTATATATTATGCAATATATATTATATTATATATTATATATTATGTATTACATATTATACATGTATATCATGTATTATATATTACAAATTACATATTAGAGATGTAAATAAATGTGTATTAAATGTGCTAGAAAATTGGTTTTCCAAAAACTCTACAACTGTTGAATGGAAAAATTGTATGTCTCATTGTGTGCCTCTATTATCTGGTGTTAAACAAGGAGGAGTTCTGTCACCCATTTTATTTACATTATTTGCGGATAATATATTGAGTGTGTTGGAGCAATCTAATTTAGAATGCTTTGTTAATTATAAATGCTTTAACAGCTTCATGTATGCTGATGATTTAATTTTGATTAGTGCATCGGTTACTGATTTACAGCTTATGTTTGATATATGTGATAATGTTTTCAATGAGTTAGATTTGCCAATAAATGTGTCAAAATGCCATTGTATAAGAATAGGCCCAAGGTGTAGCTATTCATGCTCACCTTTAAGTATTCAAGGAGTTGCAATTAATTGGGTGGAATCTATTAAATACTTAGGAGTCACTATTTGTAAGGCAAAAAATTTTAAATGCCAATGGGAAGAATCAAAAGGGAATTTTTTTAGAGCTGCTAACACCATTTTAGGAAGGCTGGGAAAAAAGCATCTGAAGATGTCATTCTCAAACTGATTGATAGTAATGGTCTATCAGCATTGCTTTATGGCACTGCTGCTGCCACCTTGCGAGATTCAGACTTAAAGAGTATGAGTAGAGCATATGACAGTATCTTTTCGAAGATCTTTCATACGACTGACAAGGAAGTAATTATGTGGTGTCAATATTATTTTGGTCTTTGAGTATCTTATGTGAATACCATAGTTATAATTTTTTAAACAAATTAGTATTGGATGCCAAAATTATTAAAGGGATGGATTTAGATCATCCAGATTATTAAGAATTAGAAAGTTTACAAAGGAAATATAATATTTCGTTTGTTGATTCAGTTGTTAAAGTACGATTAAAATTTTGAATCTACGTTGACAAAATGCTACATATTGAATATTCTAATGAATAATTGAGTTGATTTGATTCTGTTTGTCACTTGTAATCTACTAGGTTTGCATTGCTTAGCTGTACTTGTATGCACAGTGTTGTTTCTTTTCGTTTATATTTCTTTCCTTTTTCTATATCTTTGTTCGAAACTGCCGTGTATTGGTGAATATAAAGTCTATATATTTTATTGATAGCTATATTTTATATTCTATAAGCCTATTCTATACCCATATAAGCCAATATTTACGTTAAACCTTTATTATTGTTATTCCTATTATTTTTATTTTTATTATTATTCATCAAATTCAAAGCAGTACTAAGCATACACAATATATAATATACAGTATATAATATAAAATGTAAAATATATAATATAAAATATATAATATATAATATATCATATATAATATATAATATACAATATATAATATACAATATACAATATATAATATATAATATATAATATATAATATATAATATATAATATATCATATATAATATAAAATGTAAAATATATAATATATAATATATAATATATAATATATAATATATAATATATAATATATAATATATAATATATAATATATAATATATAATATATAATATATAATATATAATATATAATATATAATATATAATAGATAATATATAATATACAATATATAATATACAATATACAATATATAATATATAATATATAATATATAATATATAATATATAATATAAAATGTAAAATGTATAATATATAATATATAATATATAATATATAATATATAATATATAATATATAATATATAATATATAGTATATAATATATAATATATAATATATAATATACAATATACAATATACAATATACAATATACAATATATAATATATAATATATAATATACAATATACAATATATATTGTATAATATATAATATATAATATATAATATACAATATATAATATATAATATAAAATATATATTATATATATATATAATATATAACATATAATATATAGTACGGTATATAATATATAATATATAACATATAATATATAATATATAATATATATTATATAATATATAATATATACTATATAATATATAATATATAATTTATAATATATAATATATAATATATAATATATAATATATAATATATAATATATAATATATAATATATAATATATAATATATAATATATAATATATAATATATAATATATAATATATAATATATAATATATAATATATAATATATAATAATTTTATGGAGAAGGATGGAAAGGATTTAGTTACATTGACAAAATTCCAAATAAATGAGTTCTTGGAGTTGATACAGATAAACAGTTAATAGAATGTGTTAAGAAATAGAAAGAAAAGCTCGATAGGATATAGGCCTATAATATGGAGAACGGTTTGCTGAAGGATCTAATAGAAGGAAGAATGCAAGGGAAAGGAGTTAGAAGAAGACCGAGACATGGGATCCATGATGATCTGATTATAAATTCATATATAGAGATGAAAAAGAAGGTTGACGATAGAATAGGTTGGAAGAGTTATTTACCGTGGACCTGCCGTTAGGCAGTGCATTTGCGGAAGTAATGTACAATATATGACAGGCCTATAATGCAGTAGAGGTAGACAGTTGATAATTGTATTAAGAAATAGGAAGAAGAGATGGATAGGACACATTCTAAGGGGGTAAGGTGTATTAAAAGAGGTCACAGAAGGTAGAATGGATGGAAAAAGAGGCAGGAGCAGGCCGAAATTAGGTATATTTGCTGATTCAAAGACCCATCCATATGTGGAAATAAAGAGGAAAGCGAAAGACAGAGAAGAGTGGAGGCGTTATGTATCATGGACCTGCCAGTAGGGAGTGCACTATGAGAGAGAATAGGCCTATATAGGCCTAATATATAACATATAATTCATAGACCTTAATATACATGCCTAATGTATAGTATGTAATAGGTCTATATATAGGCCTATGATATATATAATATATATAAATCCTTGTAAATAATAGATAGCCTAATACTGATATGTAGGCCTAATATGAAATTTATAATAATATATAATAAAAAATTACTTCCTATAATATACCGACCGTGTTATCTTAATATATAATCTATTTCTGACCTTATGTATTTCGGCACAGTCATCAGTAGCGACGGTGACTCTCTCCCAGACGCCAGGGCCCGTGTTAATGCTGAATGGTTGAAGTGGCAGCAGGTCACTGGCGTCTGTGATCGTCAGATGCCTTTGCGACTCAAGGCTTAAGCTATAAATCTGTCATTATTCGCGCTACCTATATGGTTTAGAATGTTGACCAACAACCGTCAGGCACTAGCAGATCCTCCACGCGATGGAAATGAGGATGCTGCGCTGGAGTCTGGGTCTTACAAGGCTGGTCCACATCCCAAATGTAAAAGTCTGTCGGGGAATGGGAGTAGCATCAAAAACGGAGATAATGTGAGAGGAAAGGCTGCGCTGGTACGGCCATGCCATGAGAAGTGCCGACCATTCCAGACAGCGATGAACCTGAATCCAAGCGGTCGTCGTCAGAGAGGGAGACCCAAGAAGCGCTGGCTGGACAGAATAATCGAGGACATTCGCATAGTAAAGGTCAATTTTGAAGACGCCAACGAACGCGGAAAATGGAGGCAGGCAAGTGGACATGCGGACCCTTCAGAAGAGCGGGCTTAACGCTTAGAAAAAGAAGAAGAATAGTACGTAATATATATCCCTAGTAGCAGTAGTAGTAATAATTGTAGGCTTAGTAGTCCTATATTTATAGGTTAAATATTACTATTATGATGATCATTTTTAGTCTTTTTTATTTTTACCCCAGATGTAAAGGACCCGAGATTTTATAAAAATGATTCGAGCAATGCGAGCTGAAGGTCACTGGCTACTCAAGGCCCGGCTACTCAAGGTCATCAAGCTGCTTAATTAAAAGAATTTCTGAAGCAGACTGCATTAAAACTTGCAATGTCATGGAAAGCCTTATTATTATTATTTTTAAATGCCCTGGTCTGTAAAGGGCCCTGGGCTAAAAAATAAGATAAAAGAGACTTTATTTAATTTAACAAGAGACACGTTTCCGGACGTTTCCTATCAGTGCGGATCAATCCCAGGGGCTCTTTAACGGCTGGGATGTTCGCTCGACTCAGGGCGCGCCAGATCACTATTATCATGATTATTATTATTATCATGATTATTATTATTATTATTATTATTATTATTATAATCGGTGGTGGTTTATGTTGATTTGCTTACTCTTATGTGCAATGTCGGCATTTGATTGTTATTATTATTATTATTATTATCGTAGTCAGTCCACATGGTGGCATTATAACTTTGTCCACAGAAAGTTAAATGTTGCTGATTGCCGCCAAGGAACTCTTATAATTGTCAGAGGCCTCAAAGACTTCCCTTCAAGCCGTCAGAGGCCTCAAAGACTTCCCTTCAAGCCGTCAGAGGCCTCAAAGACTTCCCTTCAAGCCGTCAGAGGCCTCAAAGACTTCCCTTCAAGCCGTCAGAGGCCTCAAAGACTTCCCTTCAAGCCATCAGAGGCCTCAAAGACTTCCCTTCAAGCCATCAGAGGCCTCAAAGACTTCCCTTCAAGCCATCAGAGGCCTCAAAGACTTCCCTTCAAGCCATCAGAGGCCTCAAAGACTTCCCTTCAAGCCATCAGAGGCCTCAAAGACTTCCCTTCAAGCCGTCAGAGGCCTCAAAGACTTCCCTTCAAGCCATCAGAGGCCTCAAAGACTTCCCTTCAAGCCGTCAGATGTACCGCTTACTACCGATGTACTCAAAGTTGATTGTCCGAGATTTTACTCTCTGCTTATCTCTACCCGAAATCGATAAAGGGCTCACGACTGCGAATCAGATTGTGCGGGGTTCAAATCTTGAAATCATTGATTAATAAATTGATCTGCGTCAAGGTTAAACAAGGCTGTCAGTAACGGATTGTTGGACCCTAGCGGTCATTATATTATTTACAGACTAGATAGACATTCACCAGGTGGCAGAGTCTGCGCTTTTTCTGTAAGGCTTATAAGGACAGTTGGCCGACAGTTACCTACTATTACAATGAAAGTATAATTATATACAAGTACAATTTCTGAACAAAAACTAGCTGGAGCCAGTGGCGTTGTCTGTAAGATACTCGACCGCGGATCAGGTTGTGCAGGGTTCAAATCCTGGGCTCTCCCGACATTGACATCACATTTGAGTTAGAAAACTATCGTTAAACAGCTTTAGCTTTTTAGCTTTACCAATTAATTTATAATTGGACAGTTTATGTAGGCCTACAAGCCAATTAATGTTTATTTCCATAATGTTTATTTAATTTGATAATTCATTAAAATTTAGTGAGCAATGTAATAAAGCTGTCAATAGTGCAAATGCTGTTATAGGTATAATAAAAAGAACAATGACAAGTAGAAGAAAAGACATTATATTAAAGTTATATAAGGCATTGGTTAGAGCCAAACTTGAATATTGTGTTCAGGCTAGGTGTCCCTATCTTAGGAAAAATAGAGAGAAATTAGAGAAAGTCCAAGCTAGAGCAACACGATTAATTAAGAAATGTAATAATATCAATTATGAAAATCGTTTCAAATACACTTGATTGATATCTTTAGAAGAGAAAAGGGTTAGAGGCTATTTAATAGAAGTTTATAAGATGCCTATGGGTTTCAGTATAGTAAACTACAATAATTGGTTTCAATTAGCAAATAATAACAGAACTGGAGCACAAATACAAGTTAATTAAATTTAGAAGTAGGCTTGAGATACGCAATAATTTTTTCAGTCTGAGAGTTGTTGTTGTTTGGAACGGACTGCCAGAGGAAGTAGTTGAGACCGAATCTGTCAATCAATTTAAGAATAGATATGATAAGTATATGATAAGTACAGGTGTGCTGGTTTCCTGTATTAGTACAGGTTATTAAGATTGGATTGCAGAAGATAATGGATAGGCTGAATGATACGGCTTTGAGATATGTCATGAGGATTAATATAAAAAAGGCCAAGGTTATGAGAGTGTCCAATAATAAAGGTGAAGTTAATATCGCAATAAATGGGACGAAATTGGAACAGGTAAGGAGTTTCAAATATTTAGGTCATACTATAACCGATGATGGGAAATGTGAGACAGAAATATGCATTACGATTGCAAAAGCGGCCCTTGGTAGTAGAAAAGACAAAAGAACTATTAACAAAAAGTCTAAAGAAAGACACAAAGATAAAGATATTGAAAACTTTGGTTTGGACCACGCTATTGTATGGATGTGAGACATGGACCTTAAGGAAGGAAGATATTAGGAAACTGGAGGCGTTGGAAATGTGGATTTGGAGAAGAATGGAGAGGATTAGCTGGACTCAAAAGGTTACAAATGAGGAAGTTCTGGAGAGAGTTGGCACAGATAGACAGTTGATAAATGTATTAAGAAATAGAAAGAAGAGATGGATAGGACATATTCTAAGGGGGGAAGGTCTATTAAAAGAGGCCATAGAAGGTAGAATGGAAGGAAAAAGAGGCAGGGGCAGGCCGATGTAGGTATGTTAGATGATTTAAAGACCCACTCATATGTGGAAATGAAGAGGAAGGCGGAAGACAGAGAAGAGTGGAGGCGTTATAATCTTTTATTCACCAATTCTTGGCAGAAAACACGCACATATACAATTACATTGCAAAACGTGACACAACAGAATACATATAAAAAAGTGCACATAAAAGTTTAACAATTTCAAATTTTTCACAAACTGCAGAATAGTTAAGACAGAGCATTTTTAAAATAGCGCCAGAATTTATAACGAATACTCGACAAAGAGTCATTGCTATCTATGGCAAATTTACTTTTAATGTTTAAATAATCATTGTAATCGGGAGAGTCCAACTGCTGCTTAGCACTTAACTTATCATTAATTATTAAATTATGCAGGAATGTAAACCTATGATATTCACATAATAAATCAAATGGCAAAAACGGCAATACCACTGACAATATAAAATATTATTTTTATCAAATGTACGGAAAATTTTTGAGAAGACACTGTTGTACGCCTTAGAAAAGCTTTCGATTTCTGATTTATTCAGTTGTACAGCTGGAATGCCATAAAGTAGAACTGGCACTGCCTGCTTACGAATTAGCTTTAAGAGAACATCGATTGAAGCTTTCGTTCCCAGTCTGCCCAATATAATGTTAGCCGAGGTGTAAACTTTTCCTCTGGTTTCGTGCCATTCACATTTGAAATATTTTGCACTTACAATCGTTAGTCCAAGGTATTTTATTTTATCAATCCAGCTAATAGGCTCATTTATTATGTTCAAAAGCTTACAAGGAGCCTTATGTCGTGGTCCAATTCGCATACAATTACATTTAGAAATGTTAATGGAGAGATCTAACTTATCAAATTCCCTGTCGCAGATATCAAATAATTTCTGTAAGTCACTTACAGAGATACTAAGTAAAATTAAATCGTCTGCGTACATGTAACTATTACAGAAACGGAAATTTATTCGACAACCATAGCTTGACTGGTCCAGTATAACCAAGACGTTGTCTACAAAAAGTGCAAATAGAATGGGCGACAGTATTCCACCTTGCTTAATCCCAGACAAAAGAGGAATATGTCTAGAAACACATCCAGTCCAATTAACAGAAGTTCCACTTTTTGTAAACCAATTTTCGAGTATATTTATTACATTTTTATTAACCGTTTTTCGTTGAAGTAAATGAAGTATACCATACACATTACATTTATCGAACGCTTTACATAAGTCTATTACTCCAATGTTGACAGTACTATTTCTATTATTGAAATAATTAATAACTTTCTTAACAGTATGAATAGCATTTATGCAACCAACATTCTTTTTGAATCCAAACTGCCTAGTCGAAGTTTCAATGTCAATAAATTTGTGCAGACATTTCTCAAAAATTTTAGAAATAATTGGACATATAGTTATACCTCTGAAATCATCAGCTCTGACATTCTTTGTGTATCCTTTAAATTTAGGAATTGGTATAGTTTTTCCCACACCAAAAGCATCGGGGAGTATTCCTGTGTGCATCATAATGTTAAATAAGGAACGAAGAATTGAGATAATTGAACAGTGCGCCAATAGTAGATGTTCCGCAGATAAACTATCAATACCAGGCGATTTGTTCAGTCCTGAGTTGTTTATAGCTTTATACACCAACAAGTCATCAATGAGACAATCATTATCCATTGTCGAATTACTAACCTTATTCTTTAAATATTCATTTTTGAAATTATTATGTTTTGAGACAGAATTAGGCAAACATGCTTTTTTCAAAACTCGAGGCTAAATGATTAGCGATTTGGTCGGGATCTTCTAAACCATCTACTTTCATTAGTTTAGCAGGGTCTCTTTTGTTGAAGAAACCTTCCAACATCTCCAAAATTTATTATTGTTATTTTCTAAAAGATTATTCTCCAGTTTTTTTTAGAAACTGACATGTTAGAATCAGTTTTGGCTTGATTAACAGCCTCTCTATATTTCTTATGCGCTTCATCTTTTGCTTCATATAATGGACCAGCCATAGGACGTCCAGCCAGCTTCCAATTGGTAAAATGCAAGATAGAATAATTCTTTATATTAGTCAGTTCACTATTCCACCAAAATTTTTGTACACCTTTTTTGCATTTAGTTTTAACGGTATCAATTGCTGCATTAACAAAAATTGCGACTATTTCTTCATAAATATCATTAATAATCCGTTGATTGAACAAGTATCGTTTTTCCTTTAGCATTCTCTCAATGTCACTTACACCGAGAAAATTATATAAAGATTGAAGATTTTGACCACTTAATTCATGATATTCTCTTTTGCCCGTGGATTTCCAATTTAGAAATTCTTCAATTTGATTTGACTTACAATCGTTATGTACCATGGACTTGCCAGCAGGCAGTGCACTAAGAGAGAATATATAATATATAATATATAATATATAATATATAATATATAATATATAATATATAATATATAATATATAATATATAATATATAATATATAATATATAATATATAATATACTATTATATATTATATAATATATATTACATAATATATAATATATAATATATAATATACAATATATAATATATAATATATAATATATAATATACTATTATATATTATATAATATATATTATATAATATATAATATATAATATATAATATACAATATATAATATATAATATATATTATATAATATATAATATATAATATATTATATATTATATATTATATAATATATATTATATAATATATAATAGTATATTATATATTATATATTATATATAATAAATAGTATATAATAAATAATCTATAATGTATAATATGGATTATAAAATTTTGAATATATAATTTATAATATATAATATATAATATATAATATATAATATATAATATATAATATATAATATATAATATATAATATATAATATATAATATATAATATATAATATATAATATATAATATATAATATATAATATATAATATATAATATATAATATATAATATATAATATATAATATATAATATACTATTATATATTATATAATATATATTACATAATATATAATATATAATATATAATATACAATATATAATATATAATATATAATATATAATATACTATTATATATTATATAATATATATTATATAATATATAATATATAATATATAATATACAATATATAATATATAATATATATTATATAATATATAATATATAATATATTATATATTATATATTATATAATATATATTATATAATATATAATAGTATATTATATATTATATATTATATATAATAAATAGTATATAATAAATAATCTATAATGTATAATATGGATTATAAAATTTTGAATATATAATTTATAATATATAATATATAATATATAATATATAATATATAATATATAATATATAATATATAATATATAATATATAATATATAATATATAATATATTATATAATATATAATATATAATATATAATATATAATATATAATATATAATATATAATATATAATATATAACATATAATCTTAATTATAAATATAAGATATAAGTATAATATATAATATATAATATATATATAATTATAATATATAATTATAAATAATATATAATATTAATATATAATATATTACTATAATATAGAATATATAATCATAATCAATAATATATATCTAACTCATAATATTTATATTAAGTATATGATATAATATATACATGTAATAATATATATATATATATATATATATATATATATATATACATGTATATATATATATATATATATATATATACATATATATATTAAAGGAATATGATTTGTCAGTTATAATATATAAAATATAATAAATAATATATAGGCCTAAATATATCATATATAATATCATATGACATATAATATATAATATATAATTCTCCCCGTGTTGTGTCCGGGTTGTTTGACAAATTGACCAACCGGTGACTGTACGTGTCGTAGAAGGCGACTAAAGCACTAAGATTCACCTTAACGTCAGAAAGGACTTTCGGTTGGTGAGCGCTTAGGCTCCGGAAATTGCTACAAAAATTTAAACGAATGGAAAAGTCTCAAATAGGGGATAGACTGATGATGTGATGTAGGACAGAGGGGATTTAAGACAGTCTATTCGTTTCCCGACCCTAGTTAAACTGGGATTCAAGGGAAGATGATGATGATATCTGATATAATATTTACTGTATAAAGAATAATGCTTAATGTGTAATATATAATATATAGACCTAATATAAAATAGTCTTATATGATACATAATAAATAATATATATAATATATAATAATATATATAATATATAATATATAATAAATATAATAATAATAATAATATAATAATAATTATAATATATAATAATATAATATATAATATATAGTTATATATTAGATATAATATGTATTGTGCAATATACTAATCATTTTAATAATTGAACTTGCTAAAGGTACCTTTGTGTATATTTTAATATGGTTACTTCCTTCTGCTTCTAAATTCGGAATATGTAAGTGCCACTTGTGGCCTTTATCTCCCTACATGCGCTGATGCTGTTTGTGTATAATTGTAAAGTCTATGTTTGTGACATGTGTATGATAAATAATAATAATAATAATAATAATAATATATAATATACAATGTATAATATATAATATATAATATACAATGTATAATATATAATATATAATATATAATATACAATGTATAATATATAATATACAATGTATAATATATAATATACAATGTATAATATATAATATACAATGTATAATATATAATATATAATATATAGTATATAATATATAATATATAATATATAATATACAATGTATAATATATAATATATAATATATAATATATAATATATATAATATATAATGTATAATATATAATATATAATATATAATATATATAATATATAATATATGACATATAATATATGACATATAATATATTATATATTATATATTATATATTATATATTATATATTATATATTATATATTATATATTATATATTATATATTACATATTATATATTATATATTATATATTATATATTATATATTATATATTATACATTATATATTATATATTATATGTAGTATATAATATATAATATATATTATATAATATGCAATATATAATCTATAGTACGTAATATACAGGGCGTAGGCGCTAAATTATAATATGTAGCCTACTATATAAAATATTATATTTAACATAAATTTATATAATATAAACAATATAGTAGGCTACATAATAATTTAGATATAATATGTTATATATTAGGCTATAATAAAGAGATAAAATAAATAGTATTTTTTAAAACATATTGCATAGGCCTATACTATGTAATATATGTAAAACAGTGTAGGCCTATATTGTATAATGTGTAATATAGGCCTACATGTATAATACACGAAGGCCTAGGCCTATATTATTGGCCTAATACCTAATAGTAATACATAAAGTAGAATAATTATTTTATTTACTTTATTTTATCATTTAGATATCATACGATGTATAATTTCAAGCTCTTTTATTTAAATATTTGTGGCATTTAATATAGGATTACGGCTCCTATTTCAAAACAAAGTTTCCACAATATGTAGTACTGATAGTGGCCAGCTTTTCGCTTGAATATCTACGTAAAACTGCTCTTACCAATAACGTGCAGTTTGAGTGTCTATCATTTTAAATTCAGATAGGAAGAGGCCTATCATTTTACTACTTTTATTAATAGCAGGCAGAATTTGTAAAAGAAACTAAAGAGTTCATGTTCATATTAATTAAGAGTTCATATTAATTCAAAGATCTTTTCTCCCTTTGAATCGTTTATTTAGCTCCTAAATACTTTGGCTAATGGTCTTCTAATCACATTTTAATGACTTTACGACTCAGTATTTACCAAACTCTCATAACTACCATCTGCGAGAATATGCTTGTTAAATACAGACATCTGGTGAGAAAGGCGAAATACATTTAGAATATTGTTGTTACTGCAACAACAACAACAACAACAACAGAATTAGAATGCTACTGTCGTCCATGACAGCATTCAGTACTATTTTAGCACTGCCTTCATATGAAGATTATTGCACTTAAATAACTGGAAGTTACTTCTAATAGCCTCTGTCAGGACTGCTTCTGATACTGGAGTGAGTGCTCTACGTGTTTAACTACACATCAGGAGATGCAGGGTTCAAATCCAGTGATCGACCAAATATGACATGGTTTTTTATAATGAAACGGACGCTAACGTTGGCTTTAGCTTGTCTTAATAGTGAAGTTTTGCTGAAAAGGAAACGCTCACCTAACAATTTGGCCAAATTTAGTTTTAAGTGTGCTTAATGAACATCATGATCAGATGTATTTTTCAATAGTTTCAGATCGACACGCCTCTTCTTACTTGTGCTAAGATTTCGCAAATAATTAACATCTTTAGGCCTACTCTACCAAACACTCTTCTTGAAGTTGAAGCTGATGGTGTATCATGTTTCAAATGCAACATCTATCAATTAATCAACTATCAGTTTTTATCATAAACGTCAAGATCAATGCTCCAATAAAAGATGTTAATCCGTCTTGATACATGGCAAAGATGATAATGTGAATATCGTAGAATTTGCTGTTGTTTTCACGTATAGTTTGTCAAACGTAGACAGGTAAATTTGCCGGTAGATGAACAAATAAGGATAAATAAACATGTAGGTAGGTAAGTAGTTAGGTAGATAAGACAGTTAGACAATTAGATTTCTAAGTAAATAGCCAAATAGGTAGACAGTTAGGTAAATGTTTCAGAAAGATTTTCATACAGAAGACATGCCGATAACAACTTACATTTTATTGAAATAATATACAGCAAAATAAATTACTAATTGCCAATATTACAATATTTCCGTTCTCAATCGGATTATTTGTTTGGCAGTTTCAAAATGTAAGTTTCTACTCACAATATAAATGAAAGTTTTTTGAGAAGAGAGAGAGAGAGAGAGAGTGATAGAGAAAGAGTGAGAGAGTGAGAGATTACAATTTCTCCTAGTTGATATTGTCTTCAAAGCTTCTTGCTCACTTAAATTTAACGAAAGCCAAGCTTCAAAGAAACCAGACTTCCGCTTCCGAAATAGGCCTACTTCTAAATGATTTAGTGAACGTCTACTGGTAAAGAATTAAGAAATAGGTGTATTTTTAATCCAGCTATTCTTCAATTCTCGTAGCGAAACGCAAGGAATAAAGTTTTCTAGTAAATTATACTACAATATCTAATTACACTACAGTATCAAGATACGATCGTAACTTCTCAGTCGTCGAAGCTTGAGTAATAATCTAAAAACAAATCCTCTTTCTTGGTCCCACTCTGTCCGACGGATTGCATAGCGTCCTCATAACTCAAGTCCTGCATACATATAAAGTCCCGAATTCTCTTCGGTACCGGTAAGCTCTGAACCTTTCTCAGTACAGAAGCACCCAGCAATCTTCTGACGGTCAGTCTGCAGAGGTGACTCAGATCTCGAGGATTCTGCACAAATTCGTTTAACCAGCTTACCTCATCTTGGTGATCTTCTGTCCAAGCGTTGCTTGTAAGACCCGCTAGCCAATCAGCCACCGGTGTTGAGTCACAACCTCCCAGCAGCATCACAATCACCACCTTCATGTACCGACGATCCAGCGCCGACTGAAGTGGATTCGAACCTAGTCCTCGAGCTCTGTCCAAATCTTCCAGAGCTAGGCAACAATTTGATTTTATGAAGAACACCATGGCGTCGTAGTGGCCGTTATTGGCAGCATACCAGGCAGGTAGATACCCGGGGGCGTCGGGTTGTGAGTGGGCGTGTTCGTAGGCGTGGTGGAGAAGCTCAACACAGCGTACGTCACCTTTAATGGCCGCCAGATGTAGAGCTGTGCGTCTCTGATTATTCAGCTGATTGGCTTGCGAACCCGCTTCTAATAGGCCAACTATAACTTGACTATGTCCAAACATTGCTGCCGTATGAAGCGCAGTGTTTTCAAGCAGATCAGCGGCATGTGGGTCAGCCCCAGCTTCAAGTAACATGGTAGGAGATATGCCCCTCTCTGCGGCGTAGTGGATGACAGTTTTGCGTTCAGAGTCCACTATCTTAACGTCAGAACCGGCGTCTAACAAGATTTTAGATATTTTATCAGTGTGCGGAGCATGCATGATAGCAAGCATTAAAGGCGTCCTCCAAAGGCCATCTTGTCCGTTGGGATCAGCTTGATGCTGTAGTAGAAGTTCAATGCAATCTACCCTGCCCCAATTAGACGCTTTGTGGAGTGCTGTGCCGCGATTGGCTGTTTTAAAATTCACGTCAGCGCCCGCAGCAATTAGCAATCGCGCTAGGTGGGTGGAGCCTGTCTCGCACGCTAGAGTCAGCGGCGTGTTATCGTATGAGTCACGAGAGTTGGGATTGGCTCCCGCAGAAAGTAACGCCTCGGTGCACTCGATGAATCCGACCTTGACCCCATAAAGTAGAGCCTGATCAAGGTCACGTTGCTTAATTCCGGTGTGAAATTTCAAGAGGAGGCGTAAAATTCTATAGTTATTTCTGCGAACTGTATCCAGAACGCTGAAATAGAATAACGCTTTTTGTATATACAGTAAACAGATAAAGCATAGGAGTTACAATTTAGCGATTGAGTAAAAATACCGGTAAAGCTAAGGTTAACGTCAGTTTCCTCACTCGAAAGCGATGTTAGTGACGGGAGAGCCCAGGATTAGTTACAATATTTACCGAATATTCATATAAGAGAAACACATACACATAGGCCTATTTAAAAATACCTTTCGAGGTGATGCATACCAAAACTGATATAGAAAATACATATGTCTTGATATAATATACTCCGTAAGCTCTTATCACTTGCGCATTGATTAAGACTTAAGCATATGCATTGGTAAACAAACAAACAAAAAATAAAATTGGTTACTGAAATATATTGTAGACCTATATAGAAATACAATAGTACTACAATGCCGGAATGGAAAATTCCTCAAGTGAAGCAAACAGATGATTTGATGAATACAAATAACACTTTCGTCTTACACAAACCTTGTAACTTTGAGACCGACTCGGTGCGTTTCCTTCTCAATCAGCGACTGTAACGAATAACACGATGCGAAATGCACAACTTCAATACATACAATTATGCTGTATTTTCCTTTGTATATACCACAATACGTCAGCCTTGATAAGTACATAATCCTTATGCATATTTTACTGGACATTATAATCGTTTACTATACCATGTATGCCTACAATTCTTAAAGGCTGTATGATTTCATTGGCCGACGTTGTCTAACAGTTAGTAGCATTGTAACAGCTAGTAACAGCTACGCCACCATTGCAACAGCTAGTAACAGCTTCACCAACACTGTAACAGATACGCTACCATTGCAACAGCTAGTTAAATTGTAAGAGATAGTAAGAGTTACGCTACAATTGTAACAACTAGTAACAACTACAACACCATTGTAACAGCTAGTAACAAAAGGCAATGATTACTAATAACCAGGAATGGAGGAAGAAATAACGAAAATCTCTCTCTCTCCATCTCTATCTTTCCCTCTCCCTCTCTCTCTCTCTCATCCTAACTCGCTCCTTCTCTCTCTCTCTCTAGCTCTTTTTCTCCTTCTCTCTCTCTCTCTCTCTCTCTCTCTCTCTCTCTCTCTATATATATATATATATATATATATATATATATTTACATATACATATATACATATACATACATATAAATATACTGTATATATATATATACACCATAATATAATGTAATGTACTGTGTATATATAATTTGTACTTATAGTTCTACGTGAGGACACGTACCAGGACCCCCACAGCCCAGGCGGAGGCGCAGGACACGGACATGGAGGCAGCCGTGACGATGGCGAAGCTGAGCTCGGTGTCTACCCTGAGGGAAGCCATGGAGAGGACGGCCAGGGAGGAGGCCACTATTGAGGCAGAGCTGACGGCCACGGACACCCCGATCCTGCCCTTGATCGACGAGGCGGGGAACGTGACGGCTGCGGCACAGGCTGAGGCGACGATAGACAGCGTCACCGTGGTGCCTACCGAGATATAGTAGGTTAAATAGAGTAGGTAAAATATAGTAGGTAAGTAGGTAAAATATAGTAGGTAAAATATAGTAGGTAAAAATAGAGTGCCTGCAGGCAGTCGAGAGAAAATACCTCATATGTTTCGCATCAAGCTCTGATAAAGTTGGAAAAGCTATGCTAAAGTTAGTTTGATTCACTCGAAAGCGATGCCAGTGACGGGAGAGCCCAGGATTTGAACTCCGCGCACACTGATCCGCAGTCGAATATCTTACCGATATCGCTACTGGCGCCAAACTGTGACGATGTTCACAGATGCACAGGTTAGGTTGATGTTACTTTAGTCTCTTATAGAGAATTTATAGTGAATATACTAAATGCAGTATTGCACGATTAATCTTTATTTACCATTGTTATGACAGAAAAACGTGAAAAATTAAAAATAGTTACATTAAAACAATGCACACTGCATATAAACAAATTTACGATACTTAGCTTATATTAGGGCAGTTACCGGTGAATTAATTTAAACATTCAGACGAAAAGAGTCTATATTGCTAAGAAGATTACTGTGTTTTTACATTCAATCAAGTAGGCCTATATTTTTTGTAGAAGTATATTTAATGCAGTAGACTAATGTAGCTCTAAATGGATAGACAGAAAGTAAATCAGTCACGTCACAGAAAGGCCACAAACAGCTTAGTAGTTAAATCTCTAACGTCTGAAATATGAGCGACCAATTCCTCACCTATCGACACTATATCAACGAAGAGGCAGTGCATTACCTGAAGTGATCGCCGCTACGAAGGCCACGATAACCTCCATGACGAAAGCAATCAGACGAACTATTACCGCGAAAGTCGACCGCAGGGATCCGACGATTAGAATAGAGCCAACCGCGGTAACGAATACTACGAATACTGCTCCTGCCGAGCAGAAGAAGATGAAGCAGCCTAGGCGCACCTGTTGCGGTTCCATTCTTCTTCTTGAGTCTGTTTAGAACCAATGTAGATGAAGTATCATCTTCATCATAAAAACTAAGCTAAGTTTAACGTCAGTTTCCACACTCGAAAGCGATGTCAGTGACGGAAGAGCCTAGGATTTGAACCCCGCGCATACTGATCCGCGGTCGAGTGTCTTACCGCTTACGCCACTGGCTCTAGCCATAAAAAATATATATACATGTACATGTATATTGTGTTTAATTGATCCGTTAAGTAACAAATCAAAGCAGTAATGATTTGAAAACCATTCTTTGAGCTCTGATGTGTAAGATATAATCGATGGCACATTCCATTCGTTTAGAACGCAATTCTAAAGCCCTCAGTGCATCATATCAAATCTGTA
This sequence comes from Enchytraeus crypticus, assembly GCA_905160935.1. NCBI lineage: Eukaryota > Metazoa > Annelida > Clitellata > Enchytraeida > Enchytraeidae > Enchytraeus > Enchytraeus crypticus. The sequence continues at coordinate 510,992 of CAJHZI010000647.1, read as the reverse complement.
CTTAACTATGACTTTTCTTGATTTCATACTAGTTTGTTCGTTAAAAATTAAGCGATTGACAGCTAAGTTGAGTGTCAAGTACTAGTAATTAATACGAAGTGTAGAGCGTTGTCAACTGAATTTTTTAACGTTTTGTTCATAAAACATTAGCTTGATCACCATTACTATTTTTTAATCAAATTCGGCCAATTTATACTCTAATGACTCCTGCACAAACTCTACAAATATAAAGTTGAAGTAACAAAAATTGCCTACAAAACGCAACGATGCAAGGTTATTATATTGAAGAGCACACTAAAATATAAATATTTAAACAAGTAGAAGAGTTTTAGGTGAAAATAATTAATTATCATTAAAAGTGCAACAAGAACTAATGAATGGCATCATGCTTCGTACTTGTAATTCACAACTTTTGTGCAAATAAAAGTTTTCTTTAATTTATTTTATACGCAGTTTGTAAATTTTATTGAAAACGTACAAAACTTAATCTAATTTGAACTTACCTCCTTCAACAAAGTTACAATTCAGTCTAAATATCTCTCTGCAATACGTGACTCCAAAATAAATAAAATAGATGTATAAATATCTTAGCGAAAGGTTTCGTCGTTCATTCTTGAAGATTTACCTAGAGGTTTGCCTCAAATATTGACTGTTTCTATGTTTCGGCAACGAGTCTTATCCGGGAACGGTGCTTTTGCGTCTAAGCCATACCGAATGGGCTTAAACCGCGAAGTTTCTTTGTTTATTCTCCTGCTGAAATATTTCAAGAACATTAAAATACCTGAAAACAGCTGCTGCATTACGCAACATTGCTTGCATATAGCGCTGTAAATAAACCTAGCCGATTTATGCGCCAATTCAACTGCGCTGCCAACAAAAATAGAAAACTACGAAATACGTGACGCATTGTTTTTGAAAACAGACCCAGGAATTTCCTGCTCCTATAATAGCAGTAGAACTTCGGTCATAAGACTTTAGGGAAGCGTCTACCATGGGGAGAGTAGGGATAACCCTTCGCCTTTCTTTAAGTTAATTTCTAATCTAATTGGTAGCTCCATGGCCTAACAAGTGCGAGAAAATAAGCTGAAAATCAGAGAATGTAGAAATTCATATAAAATATTGTAGGGATTAGCCCCATCTATCTCACTGAAGACACACCCACAGAACTACTTCTAGATCAGCTGCACGAGTAGCAGGATATCAACAAGTTTCTGAAGTTCTCTCATATCAGTCGTGCTTCGTGCATAATGCACACAGTAATGAAAGATAAAAGTTCATGCTTTTCTCTCGTAACACTTTTGCAACCTGTGTATAGAATAGAGATCATTAGTGCATATACGACAATTCTTGGTATGGGCCACGCTATTATATGGACGTGAAACATGGACCTTAAGGAAGGAAGATATAAGGTAACTAGAGGTATTAGAACTGTGGATATGGAATTAGCTGGATTCAAATGGTGACAAATAAGAAAGTTCTGGAGAGAGTTGGTAGAAGGTAATGTATTTTTCAACTGTCTATCTAGACAGTTGATAAATACGTCAAGAAATAGGAATAAGAGTTGGATAGGATAAGTTCTAAAGGGAGAAGTCTAGTAAAAGAGGTCATAGAAGACAGAAAGGAAGGAAATAGAATAAGAGAGAAGCCGATATTATGAATGTTAAATGATTTAAAGATCCATTTATATGTGGACATAAAGAGGAAAGTGGAAGACAGAGAAGCGTGAAGGTGTTGTATACCATGGACGAGCCAGTAGGCAGTCTCTAGGAGAGAGAGAGAGAGAGAGAGAGAGAGAGAGAAATGCGACAATAGAGAGTAGTTCCAATATTACAACGAAATTACAACATATTCGAGGAAGACGTAGAGAATTGAGGTCGTTTAGCACCTCCATGCTGTACACTTTTTATTTGTTTTTTAAAATATGTGTTTGTTTGATATATGCGTATGTTTAGTACAACCATGAATTGGGTGAATTAAGATTCAATATAATCTGATTTTACTCTTCTCTAAACTATATAAGTCCAAAATCTATCAATTCATCCTCATTTCTTTTAGGTTTAAGAGTAAAAATCTCACTTGGAACTTACGCAGTGAGTGGTAGCGTCTCTCAGTTAACTATTACAGTTATTGCATCCCTGAAATCTAACTGGACTTCAAATATGGCGAATAAATTCGTACAACAGTTAACAATAACAAAAATCAGCTATCAAGAAATAAACATGCCGACAGCGGCAGCTAAATCCGGTGCTGAAGTAGCTTTACTTTTGTTGCTTGTTACGGGTTCTTGATCCTGGGAAGTACAGTTTACCTAAGTACGGCTTCCTTTTGCCTAAATCCATAACTGAAGCAGACCGAAAGAACTGATATGCGCCTTTTCATTCTACATTTATTCTATTCAAGTAAAAGTTATTTTTCGATATCAATAGAAAAAAATACATTTAAAGGCTCGGTTAAGACTATAACTTTACTCGATTGATTGTAGCTAAACTTAACTAAAATAAACCTTAAATAGCTCTTCTTGAATTTGTGAACTGTTTTATTTGTAACATTGCCCTGATAGCAGTTACAATAAGAGTAACATGGTTTGTATTGACAGAAGCCTCAATTCAAGTTTTTGGTTTCAGTTGCATCAATTGGTAAGAGTGAGCTGAACCAATAAAAGTTTACGTAAGAAATATCTTGCACGAATAAGATTTTTGTACAAGACAAACAAATAGGTTTACTATGCGTAGAATTCATCTCTACAAAAAATCTTTGGCAATCATTTCAGCACTTTCTTCTTGTTTTGATAACAGAAAGTTGCAGAGGTTCTCGTTGTATTTCAAGAGCAATTTTTAAATCTGAATTATATATTGAAGCTGTTTATATAATTTCTTCTCCAGCATTCTACAATCTGATCGGTAGGTCCAATATAAAAATTCCTACTTATAATATGCTTTCACCCTATCGCGCTGTCTAAGGAGGACATCATCGTGATTAACAAGAAGATTCCATCACTTAGATGATTCCATCACGTAGATGATTCCATCACGTAGATGATTCCATCACGTACGACGTTAATAACTCTATCAACCCTTTATTAAACTTTAAAATTACACTCCAATATGATTTGATTGAAACACGCCCTCTTTTATTCGGATTAACTTATTAAGCGCATGATTGATTGATTGAATGATTGATTGATTGATTGTTTGTGTGCATCTCAATGTTCATAAGAGCAGACGGCGAATTAGCATGTTCTCATCGAACAGGTTGTATAGCAGAAGTTTCTATGAGAGTCAAGGCAGGTTTGATTTTGTTTTGTCAGAACTACAAATAACTGCTTATTATTAACTGAAGGTTTATGTTAGCCGACAGACGCCAATATTATTTAGGTTACAGCATGGTTCTTCACAATACCTTCCATAACTGTTGCGCATGGCATGTCTGTACCAATGTTGTGCTTATTCGTGTGAATGGTGCCAACACGTGCACTGAATGCAGGCACTATGGATGATAAAAGGAAGGGAAGGAAATAATGGCAAAGAACCTCGCAATTCCTACTTTTAACATTAGATATCACATAAAGGTCTGATAGAGGTATAATATTTTCAGCAACTATTGCTTTAATCGTCTTTATCAAACCTCTGGTTATTTACACCCGGGGTAAAAAATTAAATAACAATAACAATAATAATTATAACAGCTGCTGGTGCTGCTGCAGAGGCTGCGGCTAATAGGAAAACTCTGAAGTATGCCGAAATCTCTAGCAACTGTATTTTCATGCTTATTGATTTTGAGACCCGGGGCCCTATCAACTCTGTCGCATCAGACTATTTTACCGAAATAGGTAGGAGGACCAGCGCCGTTACTGGTGATCAACGAGATAAACCTTTCCTTGTAGATATAACAAATTAAGAATCGTCAGAATGACACAGTAGAAAAATCGAGGTAAATCATGCTCAGATTAATGATAATATGCTATATCAATAAATCAGTTGCGTTATAACAGCTTGGACCCATCGTGGCTCTCTAGTATCTATCTGGTATCTATCTAGTATCTATCTTTGGTTGAATGCATGATAGTCAGTACCAGCTAGATTAATAGAAATCAGAACTTCTTTTCAGAAGTGTATGCAGAGCAATAAGAATATTAAAACCTATTATTATCTTAAAGTACCTTCTCACAAGGCCGATGTGATCAGCGAAAACTGTTTAGTTGTGAAAAATTAACATAATATGCAGCCTATGCTGGATATTTTCTTTTGCAGCATACTAGAGGACACTTTAAGTACATTACATTACATTACATTACATTGCATTGCACTAAATTACATTACATTACTTGAAAGGGGAAATAAAAAAAACGGCTTAAACATGGCAAGATTCATATCTAACCTTCACGAAGTCTTTGAATTATATCTAAGAGAGACCTTGTTACCTATGTTATTTAGATGTCTCTTGCTTAGGCTACCCGCAATAGGATTGAGAACAAAAAACAACAAATTATAAGTTAAAACTTATTGATTCACAGTTCATGCACATGGCTAACATCGTTACAACAGGGCGCATTACTTAATGCTGCATGCAATTTTTCTATTCCTGCTTATTTTCATTAGTCATACTGGCCTGAATAAAATCTGCAAATTCATTGATGATGTAGATTAACAATGCCAGCATAGATAAATAGCATTGATTAGCTCATCGATTATCAGGTTAATATCTATCGTGCAGGGTTAAAAAAGTTCTTTTGTTAGGAGAGAAATGCAGCGTGTGCCCCATTTTCATAAAATTATAATTCAAGCATCAGCTGAGGAATATTGTCCACAATATCTCGTTTTGTGCGATCAGTATCTTGGAAAATAGAGGTGCTCTTATATGATCATGATAGAAGATTATAGGAATCTTCGTAATTTACTTCCAATTTATTTGAACTTTCAACTAGAGAAAGAACAATAGCTGTACAATATATAACCCAATTCGAGACATGCACAAATTAATTGGTATTAGATTTCGTTGGGGAAACACTTGAAGATTGTTGTAGGTCTATACGTTAGTCGCCTAGCATGTCGGCTCTAGATAGTGGCTTTTGCCAAACGTTGATAGAAGATAACACATAACTTCATATATAAATTCTACAAGCACGAAAGCTGATAGAACTGTCACATGTCTTGCAACTTTAGGAGCATTTAACGTATGTCGGAAACTAATTTAGCAACGCATGCGTGTAGGCTCCAGTTTACTGTAAAAATATACTCAGCTGTCGTGGATGGAATTAGACTCAATTTGGAAGGAGAATTACGGCAAGAGAATTAGTTATCAAAGAAATAAAATCAGAAGCACCGAAAGCATTTGCGATACGAAAAAACTAAAAAATAGGCTAATATTCACAATCTTGAAGCTTTAAAATCTGATATAAAATGAGTGGTAAGTATTGATAATTTTCGAAGAGTATAACATGCACCTAGCGTAATATTTTGTGTAAGTTTAAATTTTCATAACCTAATAGCTTTCTCAGCGAAACGTTAGGCATCACTATAGGTGAAGAAACCTGCCTGAAGCTTTAGAAGCTAGCTAATTTGTATAATAATAATAATAATAATAATAATAATAATAATAAAGGTTTAACGTCCATTTCCTCGTTAAGGGATGATGTCAGGGATGTCCACACAGCACGCAACACTACAGATCAATTCACCCAGACCAATATGCAATAAAATTATTTAACAGTATATTAAATATGTTTATCAAACCTTACTCTAAAACACCTTAAAATTAAATGTTGGACAACCAATATATTTTGAACTATGATAAGCTTGCTACATTTAATATATCTGTTACCTCAATCTTTGTGACGGTAGCTCGAGTGTGTCGAGTCGTCTTGAAGAGAAGCCTTGTGCTTCTGAGCCTTGACGTTAAATACACTACAACCTGCTTGCTATAATAAATTACTATCTTACAGATCCTGGGATAGAAGTAGAATCTAAGGAGGCAGCCGTGATCAATAAAGAGGAAGTGGAATCTCGAAATGGATCAATCAAGTCACGTGGCAGCAAGAGTCTGTCTCTTCGATCTTCCATAAAATCATCAACATCCTCCAAAACGGAGGACGATTCAGAATTTGTGGTTCCCAGAAGTATAGGGCTATTGGGAGGCATATCTTTTATTGTCGGAACTATAATTGGTATGCTTCATAAAGCTAATATCTTGGAGATGTTTTTAATATCCTCTTTTTAAAATATCTTTTATTTTTATATTTTAATATCTTCATTCTACAGGTACAGTAACTAAGATTTAGTTCACTATAGGGTACACAAATATGAGGCCTAATCATAATATAATTAATTAATTAATTTTAAATTTAATTTGTGACTATCCATTGAGAAACTCGATTAACTTTTTTCATTGTTCTTGTGTGTTTATATAATTTAAGCATTTCTATGTGTGTTTAGTGCTGTGGATGTTCTGTCTTCTAAGTACCTTTGTGATTTTTGTGTGGGCCTTGTTGCATGATTTTTGAGTTATAAATAAATAAAGTAAATAAATCCTAATATAAACTTCTCACTGTACCAAACATTAAATCTGTCACGGGCAGACGCTCCTTCATGTTTTCTGCTCCGACAAGATGGAACTCTATACCACAAGATCTTCGATCTTGTAACTGTATTGGTACTTTCCTTGGAAAACTAAGAACCCATATTTTTCACCATAGGTCTAAATGTTGACTCGCTTGCCTTGGATATTGGACTTGCACTGATTTGATCTTGCTTTCTCGTGTGATCTTTGTGTACTCAGTCGTCATCGTGTGGCGTTTTGGCGCCTGTTTGTGCAGAGTCTGCAAGAGACGTCCCTGACATTGCCTTATGGCGAGGACGTTAAATTCTTAATGAGATATTGATTGATTATTGATTGATATAACTAGTTAACTATAATTTAACTATTATTCACTAATAGTGACGTTCCTGACATCATCCTTGTATGAGGAATCGGGCGTTAAACCTTTGTTATTATTATTATTATCATCATTATTTTATAAAACTGCAATGATATCGACTAAATGGGCGAAAAGTATTTTCTGATTTTAGTGCAAAACAGAGTTCACTGCATCCAGTCTACCTTGTAGTCTAATTTTCTTTAACCTACTTAGATTTTCTTTTATCTTCTACTATTTTTCTTTTACCTTTGCGGTATTTCTTCCACATTCTGCTAATGCTTCAGCTTATTTGAGGCTCTTTGAACCATTTAGACTCAGCCTGAATACTAAACAATAATGAAGGAGCCAATCAATGCTAATCAGTCTCTTGAAAGAGCAATTGAAGATTAATATTCTTTCAGTAGATTGGACTGCAATTATAGGTCATTGTCTGAATTATCGATTTCAGAAATAATCACACTTTCACTGATAGAGTGATCGCATAGAATTGGTCATTGATGTCATAGCCTTGAGATAAAAGAGGCCTACTCTTTAATTCTACGTCACTCTTCAATATTAATTTTCAATAGTGCACCTAATGTGCAAGTTTACATCTTTCATATTTAAATTGAGTTATTATGAAATTGCTTTGGAAACGGAGGCCTCAAGAAAAATTTATATATCAATGACAATTAATGATATAACGGATTTTATCTATTTTCCTTTTGTATGTATCTTCCTTCTGGCTGGAGCTAGTGGCGAAGTCGGTAAGATACTCGACCGCGGATCAGTAGATGCGGGTTCAAATCCTGGGCTCGCCCGTCATTGACATCGCTTTCGAGTGAGGAAACTGACGTTAACCTTAGCTTTACCAGCTTTATGTGTACTGCCGTTTCTTTGCTGCACTTTTACTATACTCAAAGTACTCAATGAATACAATATGTTGCACACAAGACGCACTTTATACTTACATGTACATGTATATTACAAATTAAAAAACTATATTGCTACTCTAAATTACCTTACCAAATTGCCACTGCTATCTGATTGACATTTGGTTAACCATATACCTGACATATCATGAAATTCTTTGATTTCATTAAGGAGTTTAAAATGATTTGTCCTTTTTAACTGCCTGAACTAATGATATTAAATGTGATAGATATTATGATGAACCAGATTTCAATATAATGTGCAGTTAATCGTCATAGTGTTAACTGTTTTACCCGATTTCAGGTTCAGGGATTTTCGTCTCACCCTCAGGGGTGGCAGAGGGGTCGGGCAGTGTGGGGCTGACGATGATAAACTGGGTCGTCTGTGGGATCATCTCCATGTTTGGTAGGTGTCCTATCTCTACGTCGTGCTCTAACAAATCTCTGGTCTAAGCCATAAATTCATATTAACAGCCTGCATGTAATTATGTAATTGGGACGTTGTAATTGTAATTGGGACGTTTACATAAGACGATATTTTATTATTTTATGAAACAAAAATGATCAGAGGCAGTAGAGTGTTAGATTCTGTGACTACCATTGAAGTGACTGTGAATATTTAGAAAAATCTCTGGTCTCAGCCATAAATTCATATTAACAGCCTGCACGTAATTGGGTGTAAGATGTTGTTTTATCAAGTAAAATTATCTGCAGCAGTAGAGTGGTTGGTGCTAGACTCTTTATGAGACTGAGTACCATTGAAATGACTGTGAATATTTAGAAAAATTGTAAATTCAAGACATAATATTTTATTATAAAACAAAATTCTAAATCGAGTGTATTGAATACTAAACTGTACTGTATTGTGTACTTAAATTGTTAAACGTTGTAAAGAGTATGAAGCAGATAGATGGGCAATTAGCTTGTTTCGAATACTAAAAACTTATATTCAGAAAGATTTTAAGTTAATAGGAGATGACTTGTAAGAATTTAGTTCTGATAACTTTTTTATCCTGTTGCTAAAAAAGTTAATTGAACAATAATTACTAGATAACAAACTTTAATGAATTCTAAAACTTTTCCAGGAGCGTTGTCATTTGCGGAACTCGGGACTGTGATCAAGGACTCGGGTGCGGACTATTCCTATCTACATTACGGATTCGGACCCATCATATCCTACATGTTCTCTTGGGTTAATAACCTGCTAGTGAGGCCAGCCTCTCTAGCCCTTGTAGCGCTCACGTGTGCTCAGTACATCATGACCCCCATGTTTAACGACGGCTGCGGGGAGGCCCCTGAGTATCTCAAAAAAATACTTGCCGTGGTTGTCTTGTGTAAGTCTGATTATATACTTATGTACTTGTTCACGAATTGTTAGCTTACTTTTGTAAATTTATTCTCCATACTGTTACGGTGGCTAGCTAGATAGGACACTGCTCCCACTAATGACCAATTGTGCTGCATTGGGTTTGTGCATGCATATATATTATAATATATACAGTATATATATAATATATATATGTATATAGATATATGTATATATTATATATATATTATATATATATGTGTGTGTATGTGTGCGTGTGTACCTGATATTGATTTTGTTGAATAAACATGAACTCTATGTAAACTAAAGGCTTAAAACATGTTTAACGTCGGTTTTGTAGTATTTAAGGCATGTCAGTGACTGGGAGAGCTATGAATTTGAATCCTATGGATCCATATACGGACGAATATACATATAAATTACCGGCTTAGTCCAAAGTAATGCTGCAAAATATTAATCAAGCAATCCATGAGAAAGTCAAGTCAAGTCAATCCATGAGAAACCAATCAGTGAATAATCAATATTTTTGTTTCATGATATACTCAGACAATGCTAAGTAACTGTGGGCCTTCTTTTAATTCCATTTAACAGGAAAACTATAATTGTCTTGGTTACAGTCTGTATTAATTAAAGAAGTGGAGAAATTCATCCTCTTCCTCGTTGGTTTTAAAACTCTAACAACAACAATGCAATTAGAGTGCTATTGTCGTCCATGACGATATTGAGCATTATGAAGCCAACTCAAAACTCATGAGCAGAATGTGGTCAATAAACAGTGAAAACTATATCCGGGTATTCAGTCCAAGGCTAAGTTGGGTTTTCAATCGAGAGAAATGTCAAAGTTAGTAAGTCAGGTCTTACCTTAAGACCATTGATAACATGTGCCTGAATAAAAGTTATCATTATCTAATAACTGACATTACTATTTGAATTACGATAATGATTCAATTCCTACAGTTTATAATATTTAAACCTGTGTAGAAAAAGGTTACAATTCACTTTGCTAGTGGCAATGGCCGGTGTAAATTATAAGCTGTTAACATGCAAATATTTATCACGTTGAGGTTCTAAGCTTTTCTGCTGATCCCATAAACCTATGATTAATTCTTTCACTAATTTATTAATTGTCTGCCTGAATGTTTGATTGGTTGATTGATGAATTGATTGAATGATTGGCTAATTGATTGGTTAGTTCTTAAATAGAACTAACCAATCAATGGTTAAGATAAATTGAGTAACTGACTGTTTGACTGTAGGATTGATTGTTCAATAAATTAATTGACTATTCGGCTGGTTGATTCATTGATCAATGCACCAATTCATTCATGTATCTACCAAATCCTTCATTAACTCATTCATTTACTGCTCTATCGCCTTATTTAACCTACGATTAAATATCGGTTGATTGATTAATTTACCTGATTATACTGACAGTCATACTGGGAGCTGTGAACGTATACAGCGTTAAGCTGGCCGAGAGAGTACAGATTGTCTTCACTGTATCGAAGCTCATCGCTCTCGCCATCATCATCATCGGTGGAATCGTCAAACTCGCAGAGGGTGAGTAGCTTGTGGAGAGTGTCATCTTGTGCTGTTGTAAACTTTTAAACCCAGTCCAACATATCACGCTTAAATGATCAATGGCAATGGACCCAGTCCACTATGTCATACTTTAATGACCAGGCCATATCAAAGCAGCAATTCTTTATCTATGCTTCATCTTGAAAGCGAAAAGCGTTTCCATAAAAGAAAACTATGCCTGCCGACATTGTCTATTGTATTGTTTGTATGACCGCTCTTAGTTTTAACTTGTTCAATCATTATGCGCATGTTTATATTACATACATTTTTGTCCTATCAAAGATTACAAATATTGCTATCATTAATTACTACTAATGCTATCATTAATTACTACTGTTGTTTACTCTTCAGGATACACGGAAGAATTAGCGAAAGGATTTCAAAACACGGAATCAAATCCTGGAAAAATTGCAGTAGGACTTTACAGTGGAATGTGGGCATACGACGGCTGGTATGTATAGAATGAAGGGTGATATGTTATTATTTAATAAAACCTCATGATGATATCGCATTAATAAACTACCGTAGATTAGCAAATAGCTTTTGAACATCCCTGACATAATCCTTGTATGAGGAAACGGCCGTTAAACCTTTATTATTATTATTACTATTATTAATATGTTCGATAAATATTCCAAAAAACACAATTCGTTTGACTAATTATATTTGCTTGCATACCATATTTCTTTTGCTTACTACTATATTGGCTTAACTTAACATAACTCATTTCTCGCCATCAGTGAGGTCTCCTATAGTCTAAAATCTTGCTAAACATATATACCATCATGTCGTAGGTGAGTGATTTCAAACCTTTTACGATTTATTTTGGTAAAAAACCTGGTAAAGCTAAGTTTAATGTCACTTTCCTCAATCAAAAGCAATGTCAGCAAAATTTTATATTTGGGTGCAACATTGTGATGGGTACATTAGATTAATTTGTAGGACTATCGAAAACAACTGATAATATATATGAAACAAACATTCTTTAGATATTTCATACAATTCAAACTGCTGTTCTTGTGGCATCTTTTTCTTAAGTGAGGTGTTATAATGTACCATAGTGCGCATACATGAGGCCTAGTATTGTGTATACTCAGTTTTTGAATTTACTATTAATGTTTTCGCTTTCGTGTTATTTTCAGGAATACTGCCAACTTCATGACAGAAGAAATTATAAATCCAAAAAGGTTTGTTATATCCTGTTCTCAAATGATGTATCGTGCTTGTACAGTCTTAGGCTGAGGAACCTGATTTTGAATCTTCCGTAGAAGTTTCAAAATCGGGTTCCTCAGCCTAAGACTGTATAAAGAAAATTAATTATATTTTTATTTGGGGATTAGACAACGCGCACGACGTTGAAACGATATTGATGAATAATATAAACGAATTGCTGAAATAATTTTTCTTAACGATACTTCTCTAATATGGCATGCAAAGTAGAACATTATCAAACAGCCTGCATTACTATTCAACTTATGCTAAAGATTCAATTTGTCATAAAATTACCAGTGCCATCAACATTCCCAGTAGCCGTTAAGTAGTCTCAAATATCATTTTGAGGCACCTTTTTTTGTATTAACGTTGACGAATGTGGCAGGTAATTAAAAGTATATCTTTTCTTGTTGCAGAAATCTGCCTCTAGCTATCATCATAGGAGTACCACTAGTGATAGTGTTGTACGTGTTGACTAACATCAGTTACTTCACCGTCATGTCTGTGGAGGAAATCATAGCATCTCCTGCCGTGGCTCTGGTACGTAGCCGAATACAGAGTGCATCTCGAAACTAGTAAATATCATGCTCGTGCAAGGTAATGCATGCACATTAAATCTGAGTATTAACTATTGATGTAAGTATACATGTACTTAGGATTCTATGGTTATACTTATACTAATTAGATATATACTTAAGATTATTCTTATGATTATTGCTATACTTATGATTATATTATTACACTTATGATTATACTTCCACTTATGATTATACTTCCACTTATGATTATACTTCCACTTATGATTATACTTCTACTTATGATTATACTTCCACTTATGATTATACTTCTACTTATGATTATACTTCCACTTATGATTATACTTCCACTTATGATTATACTTCCACTTATGATTATACTTCCACTTATGATTATACTTCTACTTATGATTATACTTCCACTTATGATTATACTTCCACTTATGATTATACTTCCACTTATGATTATACTTCCACTTATGATTATACTTCTACTTATGATTATACTTCCACTTATGATTATACTTCCACTTATGATTATACTTCCACTTATGATTATACTTCCACTTATGATTATACTTCTACTTATGATTATACTTCCACTTATGATTATACTTCCACTTATGATTATACTTCCACTTATGATTATACTTCCACTTATGATTATACTTCTACTTATGATTATACTTCCACTTATGATTATACTTCTACTTATGATTATACTTCTACTTATGATTATACTTCTACTTATGATTATACTTCTACTTATGATTATACTTCTACTTATGATTATACTTCCACTTATGATTATACTTCCACTTATGATTATACTTCCACTTATGATTATACTTCCACTTATGATTATACTTCTACTTATGATTATACTTCTACTTATGATTATACTTATAATTATGATTTTATCTATACGTGATCAATGATCATGTCCATGAATATATTTAGTACTATATATGTTATATTCCAAGATAATGTACACAATTTGTAAATGCATCTAATTCAACAGCCTAAACCATATGTGTACACACATAATTTATACAATAATTTATTCATGCGCATCATACCTCAGATCTGAATACTCCAAAAATGTAGTTTTATCACTAAATTAACTAATTAATATTATAATAAAAATGAAATTAATTAATTACTAATTTAATACTCTATTAATATTGATGTTGATTGTTATTTCAGACATGGGCGGATCGTGTCATGCCATCTGTTGCATGGATCATTCCGATTTTTGTGGCTCTGTCAACCTTTGGAACCGGAAATGGTTCACTTTTTTCAAGTGTAAGGTGCGTGAGTCGTTTAATTAAAGCTAAGGTTAACGTCAGTTTCCTCACTCGAAAGCGATGTCAGTGACGAGCGAGCTCAGGATTTGAACCCTGATCTACTGATCCGCGGTCGAGTATATTAACGACTTCGCTACTGGCTCCAGCCAGTCATTAATTGTCATCATAGAATTGCTACTCTGCCTCACGGAAGTACAGAACTGGTTTAGGTCTGTGGGTGTGCTAAGCACCTGGCTGATAGCATTGTGCCCCCAAAACTAATAAGACGCAATCAATAAGAATTTAACGTCCGGTTCCTCGCCATCAATACCATCGATCTACCTAACATGATAAGAGGCTATGGAGTACAGCCTATCAACACACTGCGATTTACAGCTTGTTGGCAAGCTATGCGGTACCGTCTATTTTAAAGGACGCAGAAATGTTAAGAAATATCGAAAAAGAGTTTTGCTGATCTAGATATTTTGTGATGTAATATTATACAAGAGTATCTCTTGGTATACTGCCTAGTGGCAGGTCTTTGGGAATATATCCTTCGCATATTTTCTATTTTAGTTTCTATAGAATTTGTTTAAATATTTATAGAGCTTTTGCAATTTATCAATTTTTTCATTCGCTGCATTTCATTTTCACATTCTCATAAAATGTTTTATCAAGCCATTTATATCATTCCAAATCTCAACCTTACTCTAACTCTCCTTCCTTCCATTATTCCGCCATTTCTCTTTTGGAAAACCATCTCCTTCTAGGAACACATCCTACACATCTCTTACTTCTAGTTCTTAACATTTTGATATAATGTAGAATACTAACAAAGCTAAGCTAAGGTTAACGTCAGTTTCCTCACTCGAAAGCGATATCAGTGTTGGGCGAGCCCAAGATTTCAATCCCCCACATTCTGATCCGCGGTCGAGAATCTTACCGACGTCAGCACTGGCTTCAGCCTAACAAGATTAAGAAAGTTGCATTTGGATTCAAGATAAGATGATGATGATGATCATGACGTTGAAGACAAACAAATAAAAACATTTCGGATTTTTTTACTAATTAGGCTGATGTACGCCTCAGCCCGCAACGAACATATGCCGGAGTTTCTGGCCATGGTCCACGTCAAGAAATTTACGCCGGTTTCTGCTGTTGTATTGACTGTAAGTTCCGGTTTTTACAATTCTCTATCTGATTTCATGTTCATATATATATATATATATATATATATGGCGATATATGTTTCTATGATTTTCTTTCACTGTACATTGAATGTGTCTTGTTTGCCCAAATGGCGAAATAAAGATATATATATATATATATATATATATCTAATATCTATATATATATATATATATATATATATATATATATCTTTATTTCGCCATTTGGGCAAACAAGACACATTCAATGTACAGTGAAAGAAAATCATAGAAACAAAATACAAATACGCAGTGAAAATAAAATAAGGCAAATAAACAAAACAAATAAACAAAAAATATGCTGTGCACATCAAGCCTTTCTTTACATCTTTATGAAGGTATATTCACCCTCACAATTTCTCAAAAAGAGCGTTTATTATATTTCTATAGTTATTCTCAAACAAAATCGTATCAGTATTAAACATATCTTAACATATATAAATATCGATGAGGTCATGGTTCCTCCTACATTAACAACAAGATGTAGACACCAAATGGTTTACACATTAAACTGATAGTAGATAACGTCACTTCTGAGGCAAAACAACAGACCGTAAATTATGTTACTTAAAGTAATCATATAGCACTGAGGGTGTGGTAATGTTCAAATAAAATAATTAATTAATAATTTTTAAATTTTAATTTGATCAGTTACATAAATATCATGTGAATTCTTACGTGACATTTTAGTATTTGCTTTGTTATTTTCTCATTCTGTCTTTTGTTATTTTCTCATTCTGTCTTTTGTTATTTTCTCATTCTGTCTATTATTATTGTCTTATTTTTAGTTATTTTCTCATTCTATCTTTTGTTATTCTATCATTCTGTGTTGTGTCATTTTCTGATTCTGTTTTTAGTTATTTTCTAATTCTATATTCTGTTATTTTCTCATTCTATCTTTTGTTATTTTCCCATTCCATCTTTTGCTATTTACTCATTCTCTCTTTTGTCATTTTTTCATTCTGTCTTTTGTTATTTTCTCATTCTGTCTTTTGTTATTTTCTCATTCTGTCTTTTGTTATTTTCTCTTTCTGTCCTTTGCTATTTTCTCATTCTGTCTTTTATCTATTTTTGTTTTTTACGCATCAGATAGTGCTCGGAATCCTCTTCCTGATCCCGGGTGATATCGGAACTCTCATTGACTTCGTCAGTTTTCTGCTCTGGATTTTCTACGGTATGGCGATCTTCACCGTCGTCATCTTCAGGTTCAAGAAACAGTACAAGGACATCGAACGACCGTTCAAGGTACGTGGCTTCATGAACAGATGAATAGTTCTTCTGGTCATCAGTTCAGGTGCAGGGTTCAAATCCAGTGCTCTCCCCGCCATAGGCATACTATTCGATCTGGAAATGTGTCTACTAGTATGTTCAAAAGTAAAGTAAAGTAAAGTAAACACGCATTATAGTGAATAATCAACTATGTTGATATCTATCACTTTTAATACCACATGTTTAAACCGTTAGGCAATTTAGACCATTTTCCGTGTAGCCAGTCCAGTAAATGTCCGAGATTTTCCTCTCAGAACAGCGCGGCTGGGATTCGAACCCACTAGGGTTCAATTCACCTCAGGATCTGTCATTTAAAACTTCATGACGTTACCCCTACGCTATTAAGACATTCTAATTGTTGTTCACTGTCATATCTGCGTCAGTCGCCTCTTACGAACACTTATAGTTTTCGGTTGTTTCAATTCTCAATTTTCTCGAACCTACAAAGGCATTATTTGCTTTTCTTCACATGATACAGCGAGGTCTAGTGTAGTTTTCTGTGTGGGAGAAAAGTTCCTATTCTTTATTTCCTTGTGCTTAATTAACTTGGTCGGAGTCCAAGCTTGAAGTAGTTTGGCTTGAAAAGGATCTTATCTGAGATATTCACTAGTTTAAACATTGGATCCGTTCCTCAATCTCTACACGAACACCAGAAAACAATATAATAAAAGCAAACTCATTATATTTTGACGTTAATTTAATTGAAAAATGCAGTTATATTTAAATTTAATTGAACTAATTTAATTTTAGGAAAGTTTAAAATTTAATTTCACAGTTTATATCATGGTGATGTCTATTTGATTGTAGGTTCCTCTTTTAATTCCCATCATTGCTGTCCTAGCGGCCGTATTTATAGTGGTCGTGCCGCTTGTCACGGACCCTCAGATTGAGTTCCTCTTCGCTGTTGTCCTCATCGTCATCGGCTACATCCTCTACGTGCCTCTCATCTACTTCAAAATACGATTCGGCTTTATGAGTAAGTACCAAATGAGTATTTAACTGAATAATAACTCTGTACCTATGAGTACTTTATGAGTATTCAACACTTCTGGGTACTAAATGAGTATTCAACACCTTTTGGTACTAAATGAGTATTCAACACTTCTGGGTACTAAATGAGTATTCAACACTTCTGGGTACTAAATGAGTATTCAAAACTTCTGGGTACTAAATGAGTATTCAACACTTCTGGGTAATAAAATGAGTATTCAACACTTCTGGGTACTAAATGAGTATTCAACACTTCTGGGTACTAAATGAGTATTCAACACTTCTGGGTACTAAATGAGTATTCAACACTTCTGGGTACTAAATGAGTATTTAACTGATTAATAACTGAGTACTCGTGAGTACTTTATCTTAAATATTATGTTATTATGATATTATTAAGTACTTCAAGATTAGTACTTTATCTTTAGTATATAGTAGTTTATATTCAACTCATGAACACTTCTAGGTAATAAATGAGTATTTAATTGATTAGTGCTCTTGAGTACTCTATGATGACCTAATTCATGATTACTCTTGAGTATTTTATGAGTATTTAACTCAGTACTTTAGTCTGCATTAATTAACCGGCTTCTCTCTGCTAAATGAAAATTTGCTAAATGACTATGATTTGTTCTCATGGGAATAAATTACAAGAATAAGTTGTTAAAATTAGCAAAATGTAAGATTTTTCTGAGCACCTCTAATATAAATATATGCCTACTTCAAGCTCTGTTCACAGGACAGCGAAAAAAATTTGGTTCATCTTGTTCAGATGTAATCCACGAAGTAGAAATAATTTACCTCTCCAATTTAAATAGTAAAGAATGTCAATAAAAAGTTATGAGAACTTGGAAGCCTTGAGACGGTCAATGCTGAAACAGTCGAGAAAGTTTATGGAATCACTCTAGGGCTTTGAGTTTAGGCTGAATTAAAGTTTGTCTGACAGTAATGTTTGATCTTGAAATTATTCCTGCACAGTAAATGAAGACGAATAAAACGTTATTTTTAATGCTACACACTAAAAATATTGGCACAATGTCTCAAATAGGGGATAGACTGATGATGTTATGTGGGACAGAGAGGATTTGAGACAGTCTATTCGTATCCCAACCCTTGTTGAAGTGGGATTCAAGCAAGATGATGATGCTAATGATTTAATGTTACACACTGGAAACTATACCGATATTTTGTTCCGGTGTGATCCCTGTATTGTTAACATGCTTGTCTAAAGCAGAAGGTCACTAGATTCGAAACCCACCCGATCATATTTGAGAGATTCTCTTATATTTGGAAATACTGTTCTAAACTTCATTTCTTCATGTTGCAAAGATCTTATGATTTTTTGCATGTAGCAAAGATCTTATAATTTCAAGTGCTTATTACTTGACAAGAATTAAATTTTCATTTTTTCATTGTTCTTAAATTTTCATGCATTACAGAGTCGGTGACTACGTTTTTTCAACTCTATTTCCAGTCAATAAGGGCAGGAAAGACTTCAGAATAATAATGGACGAGACTTCCTTAGAGTTGAACAGTATTTCAGTTTGTTATTGTAGATACTGCAGAATAATCAAGAACTCTTTTTATGAAAAAAGTTTTTTATATATTAAAAACGAGCATTTGTTTACAAGACGATTGAATGCATTTTACATCTTATTTAGTTATAAATATGTAGTCTTAAATATGTCCTTTTGATTATTCTCTAATATTGCGTATTAGAGGTAGAACAATTTGTGCATTCATCTTTGTTTGGTTTCTTAAAGGCTTGTAAAGCAGCTAGTGTCATAATGGACTCCATATTGCTGAAAAGAGTATCAGTAAAAATTAAAACGTGTATGTTATATGCATTGTGTATACAAATGTGACACCAGCGACTTCTGAAAAAATTTATCTAACCTTAAGCTCATCTAACTCATAAATTTAAAATAATATTTTGATGACATATTTTGATTTGGCCAAAATTGTGGAAACACCTATTATTTTGAATTTTGTCGCAATTGATGTATATTAACTATATTTATTACTAATTATTTGTCACATTACTATTTTTATTTCATATTATATTATATTTAAAAAATTCTTATGAAGCAATAATTATTATTTATGGAAATATGCTTGTAAAATGTTTTCACAATAATCGTCACTAGTCTTTCTTTGAGACTGGAGCCAGTAGCGATGTCGGTAAGATATTAGACCACGGATCAGTATGTGCCAGATTCAAATTCTGAACTCTTCCTCACTGAGATCACTTAAAATTACTTAAAATTGAGATTACTGAAAGCAACGCCTTCAGTAGTAAAATCGTTTACCGGCTATGCATGTGCCAAATGTTTGTTTGATGAAATCTTTCAGACAAATAATGATATTAAAAGATAACTGTTTATCTCTGGAAACGTCACAACGGCCAACACACACTCACGTCTTTCACTATCTCTAATAATGTCTACAATAACAGCTAATAACTTCATCTTACTTTGGTTCTTATCATCAGTTCAGTTCATGTTCCAGCAAAACAACATTAAAACTATTAGACAGGGCAAAGGTAGCTGAACTGTGGGCAAGTTAGTACTATGACCTGATAATGATATAGTAAATTAGTTAATGCGTGCGGGGTAGCTTCATAATGCTTAGACTGCTAGTAATTTTCTAGTATCCGAATTCGTGTATCTCATCTCTACCACGAAGTACCTCCCGATATGCACCAAATTACTGAGAACTGTTGTGTTCATAATCAGCGATATATAGTGAGTAGAACAAATTTATTAGATTAAAATTAAAATGGCAGCTTGTTTCGGCCCGGGGTTTAGTTTCTTTATGGTAACACCAACTATACTACTTTTATTATTATCTTGAGGCAAAGCAGATTTAATCTAGAAAATCAGTCAATATAAATATTGTTAGAAAAGAAAGATTGTTCTATTGTAGACCTTGCAAAGAACTATAATTACTTGAATAGTAGTTTCTTATTCTCCCCATTTATAAAAGATATCTCTACATATTTACCCGTGTTGTGTCCGGGTTGCGGAAGAATAGACCAACCGTGTACGGGCTGCATGAGTCATAAAAGGTTACAAAGCAATTCTATCCAAATCAACGTAAAAATGGTTATTCGCTTGGTGAGCCCCTAGGCTGCAGATATTGCTACACAATTTTCTAATTCCGACCCTAGTTAAACTGGGATTCAAGGTAAGATGAAGAAGAAGAAAAAGAAGAAGAAGAAGGTGATGATGATGATGATGATGATGATGATGATGACAACGACGACGACGATAACGATGATGATGATGAGGAGGAGGAGGAGGAGGAGGATGAGGAGGAGGATGAGGATGAGGATGATGAGGATGATGAGGATGATGAGGATGATGAGGATGATGAGGATGATGAGGATGATGAGGATGATGAGGATGATGATGATCTCGGACATATTATAACATGAACGGACTACTGCGTGTAAATGAAACAAACAAACATAGGCGATAATGTGAGAAAAACACAGGTCCTGCTTACACCGCCATTATTGAGCGGCCAGACTGTGGAGTGAAAACAACTGATTCAATTATGTCCCGTAATAACAATAATAATGGACTCTCTAATGTGAGCGGTACAGGGGCATGGTATATAAAAGCCAACAGGAACGATGGCAAGCGAGAGTCTGCATTCTACATTATAATTGTTTGTGCGATGTCTGGCATTAGTATCTAGTAACATTCTATAATATGTGTTGTCTATGATATATAGACTATTATATACATATATATAGACTATTATATACATATATATAGACTATTATATACATATATATATAGACTATTATATACATATATATAGACTATTATATACATATATATAGACTATTATATACATATATATATAGACTATTATATTACAAGAAGCAATTGTTAGATTTTCGATTATATTGGTTTGTTTGAAGAAGTAACTTAGAACTACCACACTAATAGTTACAGTACTTCAGAAAATAAGTATTATTCGAAGATTAGTGTTATCCTTAGTACTAATATTAACTATACTCCATTAATAATTACTATTAGTAGTTAATAATCCTTGAATTAGACAAATTTCCAGTATGCCAAACTTCTAATTTATTTTGAATATGGAAGATGATAATTATTTGAGGTCTGAAGGAATAACTTAGATATAACGCTGAATGCAGATGTCCTTAATATTAGTAAATAATATATCTAAATAGCATCAAATCGTACCCAACGAAATTAAACAAGTTACAAATGTAATAACTGCTAGACATCCATCTTCGCACTACAGATCACGTACAGTAACATTGAACAAGAAACTAAATGTATCTTTTGTGAATAGATAATTAATGGGTGCCTTGAAACTTTCATTTGACGGTCTAGAAAGAGTATGAGGAATGTCTTATTATCATAGGGGTAATTATGATTTTTGAAATAAGAGATCCTGAGGTGAATTGAACCCTCGTGGGTTCGAATCCCAGCCGCGCTGATCCGAGAGTAAAATCTCGGACATTCACTGGACTGGTTATATGGAAAATGGTCTAAATTTCTAACGGTTTAAGCATATGGTATTAAAAGTGATAGATACCAACATACATAGTTGATCATTTCAGTATAATTGAAATGATCAACTATGTACGTGTTTTCTTTGTTACTTGTATACTGTATATTTAGACTACGTTTTTAAGAACGCCTCTTGTAATCTGGGGGCGTGAATCTCGTGATTTATTTATCCTCAGTGTATTTATTAGTCTGCAAGCTTGACAGTAGCTGGATGATTTGATCATAGGTCTATGCAAATTTATTCTGAATTCATCAGCACAAAATGTTTATAGACATTAAAGTTTAATGATTCAGACTTATAAATTTCACTTTGTCATAGTAACAACTGGCAAAGGCAGATCTGCCAGAGCGCTGCTTAAATTGCCCGATATACTGAGGTGGTGTATATAGTATTAAAATTAAACCGAATTCAATATTAGTGCAGCTAAACTTTAGGAAGAAAGTTTCAAAGTGCGAAAACAATTACTGAAATATTAAATAAGTTGCGTGACCTGAATGCGTTTGCAGTGATACTACAACATGTGTGAATGCGAACAACAGTCTGCTCTTTGCTTTTGAAAACGCAGAAGAATTTGAGGTAGGCCTACTAAATAGCGATAAAGTTTGACACTTTCAAGTCCAAAGTGCAACGTAAAGCTGTTTTAAAGAGACCAATTTTAGTGGTCCGTCAAGTAGGTTTTGTCAGTTTATCTATCGAACTCAAATTACAGGGTCTACATAAAAGTTATGGCTCAATTTGTACTACTCTATTATATTATAATAATTATTAGCTTGTTGACTAATTCATGAAATTAATTTTTAATTAATTTTTTTATAATTTAATGCGTAATACTATGAAGTCAAAAATTTAATATTCACTTCTTGGTAAATAGCGAATTTTTGTATTACATGATCTAATTCTTAATATGATAATAGTCAATTGGATGATTAACAACGGTTTTACAATGGTTTAGTAGAGTAGTAGAAATTTCTGTAAGTCAGTTCGCTACTAACTATAGTATTGCGTCACAGAGCTCAGGCTCTTTTATGGCAGCCTTTCTCATATTGCTTGTTTGTTTATCTGATTACATGTATGTTTCTGTCACGTATATAATTAATCAATGCCGATATGAGAAAATACGCGATATGATGAACGGAAAAAGAATTCGACAATGTAATATACAATTATTTATTAACTGAGAAGTAAATTTTACAGTTTTAACTTAATTTAAAGTAACGGTTAAAAGTATGTAATCGGCTGAAAAATACGAGCTTGCCAGGAGTCGAACCTGGAATCTTCTGATCCGTAGTCAGACGCGTTATCCATTGCGCCACAAGCCCTTCGCGGTCAGGTTGTTTACTAATGTTATCTTATCGTACATCAGTAATAGGCCAATAGCTTACGCCAAGAGCTCAAGAGATAATTACCATTTTTAGGTCTATGAGTAGAAATCGAAACTGCAACTGAATTTCAATACTATAATTATATCGTACAACGGCACAAGTATATAAATTGTGTATTGCATTACATTATATATATACATATATATATATATATATATATATATATATATATATATATTATATATATATATATATTATATATATATATATATATATATATATATATATGCATGTAGACAGTCCTGACTGTCCTGACACAACATCCATCAATGTTTCGTTCAATGAAAGCAATTCATATAGAGGCAGTGACTGCTATAAAAGATTGTGAAGTAAAATCCAACTATGGCTGTCGATTCGAGTCTTAACGTTCTTATTAGAGGGAAATCTCTTTAATATTTAAACTAATCATTCTTATTGTAAATTCCTTTTTGCAAGAATGCAAGTGGAAAGAGACAATATTCCTCTTTTTCGATATTCAGCATTGTCGCCTGGCCTCTCTTTCAACTTTTAGAATTTCTTAATAGCGTAGAATGTCTTAAAACGTAAGGGTAACGTCATAAGTATAAATGACAGATCCTGTGGTGAATGGAACCTTCGTGGGTTCGAATCACAGCCGCGCTGATCTGAGATTAATAGCTCGGACATTCACAGGACTGGTTATACGGAAAATGGTCTAAATTGTCTAGCGTTTTAAACAAGTGATATTCAAAGTGGCAGATATCAACACAGTTGATCATTTCACTATAATGCCATCTTACTTTTATTTTTTTATTTTTAGTAACTCTACAATTATCTACATGTTACAATCATTTTCAGTTACAAAGTAACTTAAAATCTCGCATGGTGGATTAGCCAAGTTTTTAATAGAGAAATGATTTCTCTACTTCTGACTCTTGTTCTTTATTCTTTCACTGGCCCAGCGGCTGGCAGTCTCAGCGACTACAACGAGGCGAGACAGTCGCCATGCCAGAAACTGAAGCGAAACGATCAAAGCATCTACAGCTTTCCCATCAGCGAAGGTCTTCACGGGACACCGATAGACTGGACTGAGTACGTTGGCAGGGTGGTGCTGATCGTCAACGTGGCCTCCTTCTGAGGGTCGACGAATCAGTACCTACAGCTGAATGCACTCCAGAAGAAGTATCAAGACTTTAAGGTACTCGGTGTTCCCTGCAACCAGTTCGCTTTGGTATGAAATACAATACATTCGGTAGATAGATTGTTCTTTGATTGCAGTGAATAACGCGATGTTTCTTGTCATGTTGAGTTGCTAAGTTGGACCTGACAAGTAGCAATTACAGGAAATAAGGAGGTCCAGTTGTTATATAGATAGTTTGATAATGTCATTTCAGAAAGTAATGTTAAAGTCATAGTAATGATTAAGTTGGTGACGGGTTTGATTAAGATTCGGCAATCTAGTAAAATATTTCTTAATTATTAATTATATTGATTTATCGTTCTGTTCCTAGATCGAAGTTGATGTCAGGGATGTAAGTAGCTTGCTGGCGGCCAAATTAGCTTAAATATGAAAGACTTATTTATATAAAAAAAAGAGTTGAGCTTAGCTTACAAAGTTAAATGTAATGCTTTACTTCTCATAGATGTGTTAGTTTGAATATAACAATTGATATATTTATTATGTAACTTCGAGAATTTTTATTTTATTTTGATTGCCGTAATAACTGAACGTAGTTTTTGTTGACATTTTGATTTTTTCTTGATGTTTAGATAATTGGCATCAAAAATTGCTAATAGATATTATTAAATATTAATTGTAATTTTGTGCCATGTACGTGTATGGTTTAAGGCGATTCCCACAGAATTGAGGAATCCTTTCGTGGTAATCTAATATCTAGAATCTGACTTCGCCACTGGCTTAAGCCAATGGCGATGTCGATAACAAATTGAAACACGGAGCAGTATGTGCGGGGTTCAAATCCTGGGCTCGCACTGTTATCTCTTTCGTGAGATGATATTGACGTTAACATTAGCTTTTAGCTTTTTACCTTAACCTAATGAATATCTTTAACTGGAGACAATATGACGACATGTTACAACTGCAATGAATACAGTTTGGAGTAAAAGAAAAATGCGATTCTCAGTAGGTCTCCCAACAAATCTGTCTCTGAAATATGTCTTTGTCAGTTTGAAATCTGTCTTTAACTTATTAATATTTAAATGTTTCTATTTCAGCAAGAGCCGGGAGCAAATGGCACCGAGATACTCAACTCCCTAAAGTACGTTAGACCGGGCGGCGGTTTTGAGCCTCTTTTCCTTCTAACTGAGAAAATCGACGTGAATGGGCCGAAAGAACACGCCCTCTATACATACTTAAAGGTATGTTTAAATGAACACGCCCTCTATACTTACTTAAAGGTATGTTTAAGAAATGTACCAGCCACATTATTTATATATATATACATGTATATATATATATATATATATATATATTTATATATATATATATATACATATTAATATTACTATATACTGTATACATATTGCTCTATACTTACTTAAAGGTATGTTTGAAAGAGCAAGCCCTCTACATTATATATATATATATATATATATATATATATATATATATATATATATATATTGATATATATATGCAGTATATATATATATATATATATATATATATATATATATATATATTGTATACTTATTTAAAAGTATGATTGAAAGAACACGCCCTATATACTTACTTAAAGGTTTGTTTGAAAGAAACGCCCTCTATAGGCTCTATAATTAAGGTATGTTTGAAAGTATAGCAAATTTAAATAGAAACCCTGAAAAACCTCTGCGAAAACTGACTTGATCTAAGCTTCGTAAAATTTATTTAATATTATACCATACTTTAAGAATCTTAATTTCTCCTTTGGATACACTTTAAAATTCAATCTATAATTTTCGACTGAAATCTAATAATTTATTATTACTTTCGTTAATTAAAATCGTTTATTAAATATCCATGTCACACATGTAGTCGACTTAATGAATAAACGAATAATAATAACAATAATAAAGATTCAAAGTTCGTTTCCTCATACAAGAATGATGTCAGAGACGTCGACAAATAGCAGCAACTGTTCTCATACCACTGGAGCCAATTTTATTGTAACTGGGCTTTGTAATGTAGTCCTGCAGTAAATAAGATTAATTTTTATTTGCCTAATTTTCAGGGTCGCTGCCCAAGTCCCATTCAATCGTTCGCCGCTAAAGATAGGCTGATGTACGACGGGTTATCTAACTCTGACATTCGCTGGAACTTCGAGAAGTTTCTCGTCGACAAGAACGGTCGACCAGTGACTCGATACACGGAGACGGTCCAGCCCGTGGAGATAGCCTCCGACATCGAGAATCTTCTGCGCCAATCATCCAGAAAACACTACGAGTCCCCCTACCGCGCCCTCGAGTAATTATTACACCTACCACCCCCTCAAGTAATTATTACTCCTACCATGCCATCAAGTAATTATTACTCCTACCACGCCACCAAGTAATTATTACTCCTACCATGCCATCAAGTAATTATTACTCCTACCATGCCCTCGAGTAATTATTACCCCTACCATGTCCTCGAGTAATTATTACTCCTACCACGCCATCAAGTAGATGTTGCTCCTATCATGCCCTCAAGTAACTATTACCCCTACCACCCCGTCGAGTAATTATAATTATTAAAAAGCTGGTAAAGTTAATGTTAACGTCACCTTCCTCACTCGAAAGCGATGTCAGTGACGTACAATCATTACTCCTACTACACCCTCAAGTAATTATTTTAGAAATTTTAATTGTTTATCTTACGCTCGACGAGATGTGATCTTAATTAAGACTTTTATGCGAGCGTTCCCCACTCACCAGCTCTGGTATATAGTATATAGACCATGAGGAATCCGTTAAATTAATTCACTCGGGAATGTGACGAGTAATTTAAGCTAATACATGTATACCAATATGATACGTTGAAGTCATACAGTTTCATCAAGACCTGTTGAGAATCGAACTCAAAACCATGCCGATAATCAGAGCCATATCTTTTATCCGTTCCTAATCATCTAATACATCTCTCATTAGATATATGTTGAAAATATACAAGTGTATGCCTACATAAAAGCATAAGCTAAGAGGTAGAGAGAGGAGAGGTAAGGGAAGGAGTAGGAAGGAGACAGAAGAGAGAGAGGTTTGACGGGTTTATGACAGTAAATCAGTAAATCGTCTAATGACGACCTGATGAACTCGACTAGTGCTGCGGTGTCTAAAGACTAGCCTAGAGGTCTGTAAGTGGATTTTGTGCATTCAATTTATTTACAATCTCGGAGAGTCAAAGGCATCAGCAGCATAAACCCGATAGAATCTCACTCTCTTTCATCTTTTTCCTCTTCAACTTCTTTCTCTCTCTCTCTCTCTCTTTATCTGTGTGTGTGTGTGTCTCTCTCTCTCTCTCTATCTCTTTCTTTATCATATTTCTATTTAAAATAGAGCCAATCGTTATGTTAAAAGCATTACTTGCCTCTTTTGAAATAAGTTCTAATAAATATTTTGTTGCAAGATATTTTAGGTACTGGTTAGAAATATTGTAATTACTTTAAAGAAGACAACTCAGATATTTTAATAAAAACTATTCGCTTTTATTAGAGGCATTAATTCATTCACAATTTAATTCAAGCAATTCCGAAAATTATCAATAAGTAGTTCGTGTGTGATTCATACAAAGATTAATTTACATGCTTATAAACGTACAGCCTACAACTGACAGATATTACTGCAAAATAACAAATTGCGATAAATAGACCTAAGTTTATAATAAAATCACTCTGTAGGTAAGTTAAATAAATCAATATAACAAATTAAATTTCATAAAAATTAAATTGCAATTCGTGAATAAAATAAAAGTTGATCTTTTCAAATTCAGCTTCAGTATCCCAAGGTTAATATGGGATACAGTTTAAACTATTCAAGCTAAAGGAAACCAAGTGTACAGTTTTCTGAGTGGAAAACTATTCTGAGTGGAGTTGCTAATCAACTGCTTTCCAGGCAAGTTTGCCATCGACTAGGTTAACTGAGGTTTAGTCGAGACTTAAGGTAATAACTATTTAGAATCCTACTTGACACTAAAGAATCTGTGCATCTTAAACTCTCTCATGTTCTGGTAAATTACGAGCTCAAAGCCGGCATTTATACCCTAAATCTGCTCTAGTAGTCATTAGTCAGAGTGAGACCAAAATACAATACAAATACAA
This sequence comes from Enchytraeus crypticus, assembly GCA_905160935.1. Lineage (NCBI taxonomy): Eukaryota > Metazoa > Annelida > Clitellata > Enchytraeida > Enchytraeidae > Enchytraeus > Enchytraeus crypticus. The sequence continues at coordinate 482,574 of CAJHZI010000647.1, read as the reverse complement.
AAGTAAAGCCATTTCCATACCTTACGGTACTTTTATCCTAGAAATCTTTTAGTGTTTTTTCAACTGCATTCTTTCTATGTTAGTAGGCTTTTTAGAAACAAACACATGCAGTTTTAAGTTAATGATTATAGCAGTGAGTTGTGTTATTTGGCCGTTATCATTACGATTCTCTTGCTAGCAGTGCATCAGCAAATGGTTAGGTAGGGATCAGCTACGGTTACTGTGACCCACTTAATCGTAATACCTACCGTCAATTCCTACAATTTGCAGCAATACGCTAGCTAAATGGGAGATAAGCACAAGATGTTGCAAGCTGTAAGCAAGTCAATTGATTTTAGTTGTCCAATCAATGCTATGGAAATTATTTATCTTAATGGAAAATTGGTTAATTTGTTCAAGTTCAAGTTACACTGCACAAGCATAAATGATATGCAGTGTGCAGTTATACAAGCACAAGAATTTCATAACACATAACAGCTTGTTAAATCAAAATAATGTATACATAATCAACGGAGGAAGATTAAGACATCAAGAATTAAGATGCAAGTTGAAAAAAGTCAAAAGGTCAAACTATAATTAACTGTAAGTTATAAGCGTAGTAATTACATTCAACAATAGCGTTAATTAAATTAGCATTTCAACAAAAATTTCGAGTCAACAGATTCTGAGAGTTAAAAACCATCAAGAAGTAAAGGGAACTTAAGATGCCAATTGGCGCAATCAGGGACCTATAGGCCTAACTATTCACAAGAGACGTAAGCCTAACGACACATAGACACGTAGGCCTAACGACACACAAGAGACGTAGGCCTAACGACATGCAGCCAAGAAGCAGCCATTAGAATCATACTTTTGCAAAACTATTCTGAGTTTTCAGCATATGATACAGATGAATTTTTTATAGTTTGTTAATATGTGTGCAATGAGAATAATACGAAGAATAAGAAAGAAAATATTATTGTAAGAAAAGTTAAGTAAAATATTAAGATAGACAAATTCTAATGGCTCATCAATTAATGTATAATTATAGTTTGGAGTCAAAATTGAGCTAATGACAGCGATCAAGAAAGAAATCAAGAACTAACAATCAAGAAATCAATCATTATATTAATTAACCAATAAATAAATTAATCAATCACTTAAAGAAAACAGTCAAGCAATCAGGCAAGAAATCATAAAATCTTACACGAATTTTGACAAATTTAACTGGTAAAAACTCCACTTCAGCTTAAAATAGAAATCAGATGTCAACTTTACTCTTATTAACTCTACGCCTATAAATGCACAGATAAAATGTTAAGGCACATTGGTATAAAGCATATTGATATGCTAGCAGTCATAGAGTCGATTGATATATTTACAAGTGATAAAAGTTTAATGCAAACTTTGTACGAAGAAATACTTCAACTAGAAAGTCTAAGTTGGTCGACGTTTTGATCATAAAATTTACAACTACGTCAATAAATGACAGAAAAACCTGATCTACATTCACTGAGATGCGCATCGAAATGACGCAAGTTTTGAGACCTTTTCTTACAAGATTCATTCTAACATAGAATGTCGTAATCTTACATTTAGGTCTAAATTTAATACAGACGATATAACCGACACAGTAACTATGTCTATGTATTTCTAAAGAATATTGGCAGCACAAAAAGACTCAACTATCTAGTTCCAGCTAATAAAGTTCATATTTGATTAAAATTTTTAATATTTTAGGAAATATACGACAGCTAAGGCGTATAATTAAGTAAACAGTGGGAATCGTTCATATCAATTTTCTCTACAAATGCAATCGTTCGTAGGTAGCTATTAATATAAATTCAGATTTACTTCTCTTTCTGATAACTATCAATTTATGTGATACATTGAATCACAATTTGTCTATTTAAATATCGAACTAAATACGGGTAACTGGAGAAATATAAGGTGTCGATAATAATGCATATATAATAGCAAAACAAATAGCAACCTATATGTGAACCATAAATGAACCAAAATAGAGAGAAGTCACAAGAAGGTTTTGAATATTGATAAAGAAGGAAGCCGAAGATTAGACCATCTATAATCTTCGCAACTGATATACATTTGTCTGGAGGATCTGACCAGTAACTAAGATTTCATCCAAGATACAAATATTGTCTAAATATTAACGGCAAGAAACATTAAAATACAAGGAAAACAATTTCTTATATGTGCGTTAAGAAGTTCGTTGCTAATGTTTATTTAAAAAATGAAAGCTATATTAATGAGAGATCTGTATATGCTCCTTGAGTATGAACTACATCAACATAGCTGGACAGTATACATCACATTTAACTAACAGCGAACATAGCTAAAAACAGGCACTATCAAAATTTCAATTTGCAGCATCAGATTAAAAAGAAATGTACTTAGACACAGATATCGGTTCACAGTCTTCGGACGGGCTATAAAAGAGCAATCTGTTGTTCATCACAGTCAGTTTTCAGTACATGTAGTTTTCAATTTATTTGCAAACTTCTCCAGAAAATTTATGAAGACGACATAGCGCATGATTTAAACTACTCATACTAGCTTATTCTTGCTTGCCTATTCAAGCTTGCTTATTCAAGATAGCTTATTCCTGCTTGCTTATTCATGCTTGCTTATTCTTGCTTGCTTATTCCTGCTTGCTTATTCTTGCTTGCTTATTCAATATTTCTTATTCAAGCTTGCTTATTCTTGCTTGCTTATTCTTGCTTGTTTATTCCTGCTTGCTTATTCTTGCTTGCTTATTATTGTTTGCTTATTCTTGCTTTCTTATTCTTGCTTGCCTATTCCTGTTTGCCTATTCCTGTTTGCTTATTCTTGCTTGTTTATCCTTGCTTGCTTATTCTTACTTGCCTATTCCTGTTTGCTTATTCTTGCTTGTTTATCCTTGCTTGCTTATTATTGTTTGCTTATTCATGCTTGCTTATTCTTGCTTGCTTATTCTTGCTTGCTTATTCTTTCTTGGTGGCTTATTCTGATAAAGAAGAGACTTCCTACTAAGAATTTTTCCGTAAGTCCTTGACATTTTTTATTCGATGAAAAGCCGGATGTTGAAAGCACATTTTATTTGTTGAAACTACCAACGACCACTGTGACTGAAGAAATCCAATCTTCCTCCAACGCTCCCGTCGCCGTATGGATTTGGTAATCCCGGAGGGGGGGCAAGAATTGATTGCTTTTTATTGAGATCTAAAACATAAGAAATCGAAAAAGTGTTTCAATTAATAAATTAACAAACTTTACTGAATCCAAAGAACAATAGAAATGCGTCTACAGTTTAACTTTGCTATTAAAGCAAGACATAAATTCTGGCTGACATATGTCTACAGAATGTGCGCTGCAAAACTACATATGGGAGTATAACACATGCGTAGATATAATACGATAAAGAAATAAATATTAAATAACTATAAAGACATAATAATTATAATATGATATTATTTCATATGGACAAAACAAAATGTGAAGATGTAATGGACTTTTCAGATAAGTATGCAGACGCTAACTTTGCTTGCATAAGTAAAAGTCAAACTCTGATGAAATAGTCACAACAACGTTAGGGTCGTAGCTTATCCCAATCCTGATTTATTGTCGCAAAGCAGATAACGTAGTCATTAATCTGACAATTAGGTTGTCAGCCAAACTCTACATGATTCACTTTGTAAACCTGATAAATGGTCACCTTTATCAGCGTCGGAAACAGTCACCAATTTCACACTAATTGCTTACAATAAACGGACCAAACCAAAATTTAAACAAACTGAAAAAATAAATTTGCGACAATAACTAAGAATATTACCAACTAGATGGCTTTAAAAAGTGGTGGGTCAGTTGCGATTAAGACTTTGACTCTTTATAGCATGAACGAGATTCGAATTCAGACCTGATACTTTGGACTGATTTTCTGGATTTTGGAATTTTCACCATTTTTGGACCTTCTTTTAGCTCGCCGGCTTGATTTTGTCTCAATAGTGCTCGATGTTGTCATTGACGACTGTAGCACTCTAATTGTTGTTATTATTATTAGTATTAATATTATTATTATTATATGCATCTTAACAGACAAATATACCACTGATTATTGCGATAGACTGTTATAAGTTCTAGTCTAGAGATCAGTTCAAAGATATCACTTACCAGCAATGGCCATCAGCATCTTTCGTCGAGCTCCTAGAGTTGATATTCCCAGTTCTTTGAGATCTTGCTCAGAGAGCGTTCTGAAGGTCTGCAAGTCAATCTGAAACATCCAGAAACTACAGGTGTTCACCAGAAGTGTTTGTTAAATGTTGCAGCACACGCAGATGTTGGTTAACCTATACTCAAGTAAAGCCGTAAAGCTGATGTTTAAGTCAGTTTCATCTCTCGAAAACGATATCAACGACGGGAAAGCGAAACTTAACTGTTATAGCACAAACAGATGTTGGTTAACCTATACTCCAGTAAAGCCGACGTTAACGTCAGTTTCATCTCTCGAAGGCGATATCAACGACGGGAAGCCAAAGGATTTTCAAAGCCCAGGATTTGAAACCCGCACATAATGATCCGCAGTCGAATATCATGGTTACTGGTGGAACCAGTGGTGATGTCGGTAAGGTATTCAACGTAAGACCTTAAAATGACTTTACCAAACGTAGAAAAACAAAGTAATTCTAAGGGTGAAGTTGTTAGTCCACTGATCTTCTTAATTATCCAGCATAATCTTATTTGCACCTATTTAGCCAAACAAATCTATAGACAAAGACAAAATGGCATTATACAAAACAAACACATAAACTTGCAAACAAGGATCAGAATTAGCAATTCGTGTTAATTAGATAATTAACAAAGAATAGTGAATACTAACGCATAGTATCAAACTAACACAATTATCAAATACTGTATTTGTAAGGAGCTCTTTTTGATAGAAAAGTTAACAATAATAATAATAATAATAATAATAATAATAATAATAATAATAATAAGTATCTGATATGTGTATTATATGTAGTATATTGTTACAAAAAAGTCTGAATTACTAATACGTAGTAACACATTTAGCTACGCACATGGCTACTTTGATATATATTTTGCAAATTATATTTCATGTTTATTTTTATTATTAAAAATAAACAACTTTCTGAACCACATCGCGACCGTCACCTAACACTGACGTGTTAGGTGACGGTCGCGATGTGGTTCAGAAACACTATGTGGACGCTGTTAGTGTCCTGACGTAACCAGAAACATGGAAAACACTTCCATTGTTAAAATAATGCTTTAATTTAATATATCCAGTTCATAACGCTAGTTAATTATATATAATAATAATAATAATAATAGCGTCCGGACGGCATGACTTTAGTGCCCTGGTGCAACGGTAAATGTGCCGTTTGGGACGTCACGGTCATTGACACTATGGCAAACTCCTACCTGAATACGACTTCAGTCACAGCCGGTGGTGCTGCTGTTCATGCCGCCTCTAGGAAGTTGGATAAATACCGTGATCTGTCCTTAGGATATGAAGTTGTTCCGGTGGCTATTGAAACCATGGGCCCGATGAATCCCGAAGGAGTTGACTTTATTAATGGCATAGGCAGACTTATTGCAGAGCAAACCGGCGATAAGCGAGAGACATCTTTTCTTTGGCAAAGGCTTTCCATGACTTTGCAAAGATTTAATGCAGTCTGCTTCAACAATTCTTTTAAGCCGATTGATGACCTCGAGTAGCCGGGCGGCGATTCAGCACGTATTGCTCGAATCGTTTTTATCAAACCCCAGGTTCTTTACACCGGGGTAAATAAAAAATAAAAAAATAAAAAAATAAAATAAAAATAAAAAAATAAAAATAATAATAATATTTTAAATTTACAATAATTATAATATTTATAATATTAATAATAATAATTTAAAAAAAGTTTTACGTCCGTTTCCACATCAAAGGATGATGTCAGAGAAGTCAGTCCTTAAAACTCATCAAACATCGTTAAATTACCTACGTTATCAAAAATACATCAATGTTGCTAGTTTTTATTTTCAACTTTTTATTCTAATAATGCTAATGCTAGTAATGATAATGATAAATGTATTAAGAAATAGGAAGCAGAGTTGGATAGGATACATCCTAAGGGCGGAACGTCTTTTAATATAGGTCATAGAAGGTAGGATAAAAGGGAAAAGAGGCAGGGGCCGACCGAGAATAGGTATATTAGATGATTTAAAGACCCACGCATATGTGGAAATGAAAAGGAAAGTGGAAGACAGAGAAGAGTGGAGACGTTATATACCGTGGACCTGCCAGTAGGTAGTGCACTAGGAGAGAGAGAGAGAGAATGCTAATACCTCCTGCTGCTGGAAGACGTCGGAATATCTACTAAGTCCCATCTGACTCAGCAGTACAGCTAAGTCCATGTCCTGATTCGTTGATCCCACAAGGTCATCACCACCAGGTGGTGAGGTTGAAGGACAAATAGGTCGCCAAATTGAAGAAAGGTGTGAGAATGCATCCATTGGTGACTTGGAAATTTCTTGTCCTGTAAATATTGTTAAGTAATAGAAGATCAGAACTAGTTTAAACTAGTTTAAACTAGTTTAGTTAGAATTGGTCACTAGCATACTTGGTCACTAGCATACTTGGATTTACCGATACATATTAGGATACTAATGTGGACAGTGTAGCACCCGGCTGGGGTAGCGTATGATTTTATACAAACTTGATAGATAAATTACAATAATCAACGTTAGTGATATCATCCATGAATTTATCGAACAGACTTGAAGCTATCCAAGAAGGCATAAGCATTTCAATCAAAAATTTAAAATATTAATTAAACAAAAATAGTAAATAAAAGAAGCAAACAACTGAAAAATAAAGACATTTTAATAATAATAACGAACAAAAGAAAATAAGTATTAATTATGATTAAATAATACAAAATAAAGCTAATGATAACGTCAGTGTCCTCACTCGAAAGCGATGTCAGCGACGGGCGAGCCCTGGATTTGAACCCCGCACATTCTGATCCGCGATCGGATATCTTACCGATATCGCCACTGAATCCAGCTAATACTAAAATGAATAATTAATTTAATTCATTAAATAAACAAGGAAGAATCAAGTACTATGGAACGAAGAAAACCTACCGGACGTTATATTACCGGCTAGGAGAGATGGTAGTGGAGCTGTAGTCACTACGTTCAACAGCTGGGAAAAAGTTTCATCTCTGGAGAATTCTGCTTCCGGTGCTAGACTGGTTCCATCCCCTGCACGACCTGCCGCCTGAGCTGCTTCACTGCCCCACAGCACATCGGTCATACAGCGATCCGAAATATCTGAGTCCTGAAAGTGTAGTGTTAATGAGCCCAGTTCAACGAAAACAACAACAACAACAGCCTCAATACAGAGTAATAATGTATTCCTTAAGAGAGGGCGTAACAGTTAGTAAATATAAAGTGCCACAACCATGCCCAATCAAAATAGGAGGTCAACACATCAAGCAAGTAGAATCTGTCATATACGTAGGGACACTTATTCACCAGAATGGAAATGTGATACAGCGATAAACAAAAGGATAGCAAATGGCCAAGGAGGCTTACAACAGAATGTCATAGATATTCAGGAGTCATAAATTATCAAAAGATACAATACGAAGACAGCTTATTGTTATATAAAACCAATACTGCTATTAGGCAATGAACGTTTGACAATATATTCTGCAACAGAAAGGAAATTGGAGGCAATAGCGAAGTAGTTCTATAAGAGAATGTTACGCACATCACACATAGATCACGTTACCAAAAAAGAAATTTTACAAAGAACGCCAACTTGTCATCCCTTCTTGACCCGAATACGGGAAAACAAAGTTTTTCTGACATTTTATGCGGGACGAAATCATTAAGAATAGTATCGTTGTAGGAAAAATAGACGGCAATTAAACAATTGGATGTAAATTATGGAAACAGAAATGATCAGAGCAATAATGTATAGAGACATATGAAGCAGCGTGAACATGACCGCCCACACTTGGTATAGGCTTGAAGAAGAAGAAGAAAAAGAAGTTAAGCCCTTAAAATTTTCATATTCACTAGAACTACAACCTGCAAAGCAACAAGCATGCAAGTAACAACAGGAAATACAACAAACATGCAAAAACAACATGCAAAACAACAAGCCTGAAATAACAACAACATGTACAGCAACAAGCCAGTAAATAACAACAACTTGCAAGACCGACAGTCAGCAAAAGGCAGTGTATCTTATAAGCAAAGAAACTACATTTATCAACGTTATTTGACAGTAAAAAAATAATGTATTTAAGGAAATTTTATTTGAAACTCTAGACCAATCTGAATGTCTTTAGCTCAACGGCATATACATGTAAATACTAGTTTCTAATATTTCTAATAAATAAAACTTACTGATCCAGTAATTACCTCACTGCAGCCTCCCGTTGCCCCACACTCTGTATCCGGGGGTTCACCCCGGGCCTGTCCTTGCTGGGCCCCACCCGTCTTGCGCAGGTGATGCTGTCCCAGTCGTGCCCGGATAGCCGAGTCCGGCATGGAGCGAGAGAATCCCAGTCCCGACCAGAAATCCGTGGGAGTCCTTGTCTCACCTGATGGTTTATCCTGTATAGCTGTTTATATTTCAAATGAAGGCTCTTAGGAATCACCTAATAAGATTTTAAATTTACTCATCATCAACGCATTCCTTTGAATATCAGCTGAGCTAAGGTCGAGATTCGAAAAGATCTTCTCAATCACCGCATCCCACGTCACTTGTCCTCTACCTCTCTCTCTAACCATTTCATTTCATTTTGAATATTTTGTAAAAATTTCTGAAGCCTAGGCCCTCACCAACCGAATGCCCTTTCCGACGCTGGCTTGGATCGTAGTGCTTTGACGCCTTTTAATACACGTGCAGTCTACCATTGGTCCATTCTTCAGCAATCCAGGCTCAAGACGGTAATATTCGAATTTTACTATTGTTGTTAATAATGATTATTTCATGATCATAAATCACGTGATGTGGTATGTATTCCAACGAAATGGAGAGGGCGATACGCAGTGCATGACAAAGAGATAAACCAATATTAGTCATATCAGTGCATAAATAGAGAAACCGCTTAAAGTCACAATACCCTGACGCGTTTTTGGCGCAAAGGAGTAAAGTAGGTTTCTTCAATCCAAGGTCTCCCACAAGAATCACCGCAATACTTCTGCTATGGCTGCCAAGGAGGGCGAGATAGCGAGAAAGACTGCGTGAGAAAAGGACAGTCATACAAAGACAGAGAGAGAGAGAGAGAGAGACAGAGAGAGAGAGACAGAGACAGAGACAGAGAGACGAAGAATGAGAGAAACAAAGGCATACCTCTGATAGCTAGTAGTTTCTTCTGTTCATACTCAAAGTCCACCAGACTGCTGCTGGGCAGGATGAACGAGTCCACAGTTTTCTTGGGTCTGCTGAATCCCGGAGCCTTGCTCATGACTGGACTCACAGCAGAAGTGCTCGTATTCTCTGACGTGGCGCTAATGAATCTGTTGTAATACAGAAATGTAGAATGATTTCATTGAATGTCGCAATAGCGTAGGGGTAACGTCATGAAATTTTAAATGACAGATCCTGAGGTGAATTGAACTCTAGTGGGTTTGAATCCCAGCCGCGCTGCTCTGAGAGTAAAATCTCGGACATTCACTTGGTTTTACGGAAATGGACTAAATTGCCTAACGGTTTAAACATGTGGTACTAAAAGTGATAGATATCGACATAATTGATCATTTCACTATAATGCGTGTTTACTTTTTACTTTACATGTATATTAATGAATTTCTAGTACTACATACGCGTAGAAAGATTATATAAAGAATCTGTAGTAATACAGTCAAAATCTAATAGAAAAATCACATTAAAAAATTTTTTGTAACGAAGGCATCTAGAAAGGTTACATTAATGAATCTTCAATAGTACCAATGTGTAGAAAGATTACACTGATGGATCTGTATTATTCTGCAGTAATATACATGTAGATGTGTAGAAAGATTATATAACTAACCTTTCAGTTATACAAGCAATATGCATCTGTGCAGATACTAGGCTACTCAAGAGAGGTACTATGAATAAGATAAACAAATTGAATACAATCATAGTTATTTAGAAATGTTAGGGTTTTCTCTTCGGAGAGGCGAATAAAAATTAGTTGTGTACATTTTGTGGTGTCCGGCCGTTGAAAGGGACTAGATAGGAAATATTCCATTTCCTATCTAGTCCCCTCTGTGTCGACCCCGAATAGGGATATAAGGCCTTCATTTGGACATGGATTCTTGCAAGCAGTAATGTACATCTGGCTTGGTACTGACATCAGCACTGGCTGGAGCCAGTGGTGATGTCAGTAAGTTATTTGATCGTTGATCAGTATGTGCAGGGTTCAAATCCTTGGCTCGCTCACCACAGACTTCGCCTTTTAGTGAGGAAACTGACGGTAAGTTATTCGAACGTAGATCAGTATGTTCAGGGTTCCAATCCTTGTCTCTCCCGTCACTAACATCGCTTTCGAGTGAGGAAACTAACATTAACATTAGATTTACCAGCTTTTTTACATTTAAACGACGAGGACTACTCGCCCTACTCACCCCGCTTCATCGCACTCCTGCACGTCGAGCAGGGAGGCTCGGCCTAGTTGACCGAGCTGACCTAGTTGACGCAGCTGATGCTGACCCATGGAGGACGACGGAGAGGCAGAACCCACCGGGGACCTCTCTGCCTGACTCATGTGCGGGGATGAGGGTCCCGTCTGAGAGTCCGGTGACATCAGATACGATTCCATTCCAAGTCTACTCATAAAATCATCCTTAGGCAGACTGCCGTAAGGTGACGGAGTGCTGGCAATAGGCAAGCCAGGCTCGAAGCTTAGCCCAGAGATTTGATCTGCATATGAGGCCAGTTTAAAAATAGGTCCTCGGTCTGTTCTAGGTGATTTCTCCATGCTATCTCTAGGCCAGAATTTATCAGGCGCTACGGTCGTCTGTACTTGAGTGTTTGAAGCTGTGCTACAGCTGATGTTTGGTGATAAGAAACTGTCGGGACCTGAGAGATTGGACAGAGTAAATGATGGGTCAGAAATTGAAGTTGAAAGTTGCTTGTCAGCATATGGACTATTAGCTTCCAGCTTCTTCAGTATTTCGTAAATGACATCCATATCTGCACATTAATATGGAAAGACAGTAACGTAACCGTAACATATAATAAAACGTGTATAAGTTAGCTGCTTTAATTATGTTTTACGTAATTGCTGCATAACTAATAGCATTTACATCTACGTCATAATGTCTACAACCCCGCAAGTTCTAAATTTGAATATTCTAAAATTAGGGCGAACATTCGGAATAAAACGGATTTGTAGTAAAACTGACGCATGTCATCAAATTATACAATGTTCATTAGAGGAAGGAGAAAAATGGATAACAATTTATAATCTAGAATATCAAAATGGGCGATACCATGATTATATAAAATAAAATGAGATGATAGTAACAAATAACAACATCGAGCACTACCAAACCACAATAAAGAAGGCGACTATACGAGATAAAAGAACAAAAAGATTCAATAAACGGTACAAATCCAAAATACGTAAGAGAATGATAAAACTACGAAACAAACGGAAAGAAGGTTTAAATGTTAGTCGATATATCAGATGATACGAAATCTAAATCACTGCGAGCAAGAAACAAATCTGACTTAAAATGAGAATATATTTAAAAATACGACTAAAACTGGTTGAAAATAACTAAAGCAGTCAAGCCCTTTAATCAATCAATAAGAATTTAACGCCCGGTTCCTCGCCATAAGGCAATGTCAGGGACGCACTGGCTGGAGCCAGTGACGAAGTCGATAAGATATTCGACCGCGGACCAGTAGGTGCGGGGTTCAAATCCTGGGCTCTCCCGTCACTGACATCGCTTTCGATTGAGGAAACTGACGTTAACCTTAGCTTTTACCAGCTTTTACGTCTCTTGCAGACTCTACACAAACAGGCGCCAAAGCACCACTCAATTGATAGGCCTATACTTTAAAAATAACACGCATCGCTTTAGGACCTGACGATGAAATTCTCGACGACTGAGTGGCCGCAGGTGGAGCCTGTGTGTCCACGGCTGGCTGAAGCCCTGCTGACTGATCGCTGACCACTCCGCAGAAGCTGTTAGCTTTAGGTATGGCCGGGTCTTGAACCCCGGGCCTTCGATGATAAGAGTTTGGTCGAGGCTGAAAGCGAGGTATCACAGGATTGGGATTATAAACAGGAACTGCAGAAATACGATCAAAATATTAAATAAATAAATATTATGCCGGAATATATCAATACCATACTAAAATATAAAAACAGATTAATGATATCAAACAACTTATATTCTGAGCTATGATATTCAATCACAGTTTATATTATATTATTATATTACTAATCATCATCATCATCAGCATCCTCCCTTGAATCTAAATTTAACTACGGTCGGGACACGGACAGATTTCCTCCAGTCCTCTCTGTTTCCATTCGCTTAAGCTTTTGAAACAATTTCTAGAGTCCAGGCGCTCACCAACCGAATGCCCTTTTTGACGGAGGTTTGGAACTTCGTTGCCTTCTACGACACGTGCAGTCACCAGTAGGTCTATTCTTCAAGCAACCCAGACACAACGCGGAGAATTATTATATTACTAATAATTATATTACATAACAAATATTATAATTATCATCACTATCGTCTTCTCTTGAATCACAGTTTAACTGCGATCTAGATTAGATAGTTTTGTAACAATTTCTGAAGTATAGGCGCTCCCCATTAGATTGACCGTTCTGACTAATTAATACTATTATTATTATTATATTATTATAATATTGTTACATTCTTATATATTCTCATTCTTACTCAATAACCAATAATCAAGAATCATTCATAATGATATAAATATAGAAATGATTGAATTCCTAGCTATTCAACATTCTATCAAAATGTCTCACCTTCCACCACTTTCTTTTCAATTCAACAAAGAAAAACAGCGACGTCAAGAACACCTTATCTTATTGATCTCATTTACCATCATAGTCTCAGCATCTACAAATAAGTAAATTTAACTCGCAAACCTTGAGCAAACGGTACAGGTACGATGGCGGCAGATGAGTATATTGGTTGAATCGAGCCCTGGGGTAACATAAACAGTGCGCCACCACCAAAGTTCATTGTCTTGTAACTAGCGTCCGCATCTGAAAATATGTCCATAGATAATACTATCTAATGCGTCTGCAATACTGAATTGTTTTATATCATATATATTAGCTTTCACAATATGATAACTTTTCTCATCGAAATATAATATCTACTATAGTATTTATATCTACTGTATTTTTAGTCTCGCTGAGCATTCAGCATAAGTTACAGCTAAATTCAATATTCACATAAATAGATTTACCGATTGAAAACTTTAGTAAATACGACAGCTAAGTATATACGACTAGCTACATAAGAAAAAGTTATTAAATCAAATACAAACACGATAAAGGAGACGTGGAGAGAGTTTGATTGGATTCTTTAGCAGTGGACAGACTAAAACCTTCCGTCGTATTTCCACCAGTAATAAGACGACGCGCTAAGTAAACGTTGGAAATATTCTGTTCAAGTGATTTGATGACGACAGACTGAAAAATACAAGTTCAATATTATTAATAATCTCTCCTTTTCTCCCTCCATCTCTTTCTCTCTCTCTCTCTCTCTCTCTCTTTCTGCTCCATGGACATTTTTTACCTCTCTCTCCCTCTTTCTATATTCTTTGTCTCTCTGTCTCAGTGGCTCTCTCTCTCTCTCTTCTCTCTCTCTCTCTCTCTCTCTCTCTTTCTCTCTCTCTCTTTCTCTCTCTCTCTTTCTCTCTCTCTCTCTATGTCTTTCAGTATAATTAATACCCAACGGTAGACCCCTGGCAACTTCCCTACATTTCTCTACATTTCTACAATTCTCTATTCTAATTTTTCTCACAATATTTTTATGCACATCTATATCATATGTGCTATTGAATGGTCCAGCAGTCCTAGTCTCGGTCTTCCTCGAATTTTTTTACCATACAGTCTTCATCAATAAAAAGACAACTAATAGTAAATAAACATTAGTTATTTGAACTGAATTTCCTTTAAAGTTTATTGTATTTGCCTGCTCCGGAAATATATATTTAACATAATAATAAGGTAAATGGATGCTTACATTCCGCCATTTCACACTAATCTGGATCAAGTATTAATTGAGTTCCCTAGAAATCGTGCCATATAAGCAAGTGGGGGAATATAGAAGGATCCTCACTTACAGTGCATTTGGGTTTGAAAACAAAGGCCACACATAGTAAATCAATAAGTTCTTCACCTCCACTACAATTCGAGACGGTTTTAAACTTTTACTACCTTATTAGGCGGCTTTTGCTTGGGTTTGATGTTAATGTTAACTCCCAGACTGTCCATTAAGTGAGCCAAGCCTTCTGTAAAAGCAAACATACTTCAACTAAAATAGCTTACATTAGAGGATCAGTATGACATTGCATTGTGTGGATTCAAATTCTGGGATCTCCCGTTCCCGTCACTGATATCGCTTTCGAGAGATGAAACTGACGTTAAAAGTGGCTTTACAGCTTTTATACATGTATTGCTATAGGCCTATAATAAAATACATTATATAAGTATATAATTATATCTTTCGCCAGTATATAATCCTAAAATTGATAAATTGCACACCATTATCAATTGATGTCCGGTTTGGTAGCATGTTTGCAGCTTGCCCGACAATAAAGAGGCCATGAGTTGGAAAAAGCGTGAGCGTTTCTGACAGTAGAGTCACGTTAAACATTTTTTATAACTTTTGTGGACACGGACAATGAATAACTGGACGTCATTCGTAATTAAAACCCGCACATCCATCAGTACTGCTGCGTTATTATAATATTTAAGTGACGAGTAAAACAGATGCTCGAGATTAGTTTTATCATTTAGAAGTTAATTAATTCATAGATACATAGGTGGCGTTCCTAGCCACCTGCAGTTGAACGGATTCATTTGAACGAACCCATCTGCAGTTGAACAGGATTCACTTGAACGAATCCACCTGCAGTTGAACGGGATTCATTTGAACGAATTCACTTGCAGTTGAACGGGATTCATTTGAACGAATCCACCTGCAGTTGAACGGGATTCATTTGAACGAATCCACCTGCAGTTGAATAGGATTCGGCGTTGCCACTGGCTGGAGGAAGTGGCGACGTCGGTAAGATACTCGACCGCGGATCAGTGTGTGCGGGGTTTAAATCCTGGGCTCGCCGTCACCGACATCGCTTTCGAGTGAGGAAACTGACGTTCACATACATTACCTTTTTTAGCTTTGTTTGTGCGCAAAATATAAACCTCCACGTTAACGTCCATAATATCCCATTACGACGAAGAATTAGAAGAAACATATTCCATGCACAGCGTTACATCATATATTAATTGAGTTTTGATTGCAAAGCGCATATCAATACAAACTGTGATCAAGAACATTTTCGTCCTGTATATCGTATAGCATGACTATCGGCAGGTATCCCTGTAATGCAACAACAAAAAATTCAAATTTATATCTTAAAAACGTGAAGAGGAAATGGAAATATATTTTAAAGTGAGGGAATAACTAATACTCTAAAACACCCTAAATATCCCTGAACCACAATTACTATTAAATGATCTAAAGCCCTTACAAATTTTCTGTTGAAAGTTATCTACTTTTTCAAATTCAAAACACCGCTAATTCTGTATAAACCTTTCATAATCTTCACACGTTACGTTTTTACATCTGCAGTCCAACACTTACATATTTGAATATACTACAAGTATGACAAATTTCATGTATTCATGCATATCTATGTGTCTATTTTGAGCATATTGAAGCCCATGTAGAGCACATCACGGCAGATTTAATCCTTCGTTTTATTTATTAAAATTTTTAAAGCAATACACAGCTGCTTAAGAGCCAAATGCTAAAGGCTTATAGCAACAGCCTATCCTTAAATTTCTCGAGTAAACAAAAATTAAAGATAATGTTAACGCCAGTTTCCTCACTCAAAAGCGATGTCAGTGGCGTGAGAGCCCAGGATTTGAATCCCGCACATACCAATCCGCGGTCGAATGCCTTACCGACATCGCCACTGGCTCCAGCCAGTAAGTTACATAACCAATGAAGCCAGCCCAGGAACTGAGCCTGGATCTCGTGGATTAGATAAGCGGACGTGCCACTGATCCAGATTGATCGTTAGATCTCCGTTGCTGACGATCCATTTGATACGATCGTAACGTAGTGGCAATTGTCATATAAATCATTCATCATCATCATCATCATCTTCCCTTGAATCCCAGTTTATCCAGGGTCGGGATATAAATAGGCTGTCTCAAATCTTCTCTGTCCTACACCACACCACCAGCCAATCCCCTATTTGAGACTTCCATTCGTTTAAATTTTTGTAGCAATTTCTAGAGCCTAGACGCTCACCAACCGAAGGCCTTTTCTGACGTTGGTATTCATCTTAGTGCTGTAGTCGCCTTCTACGACAAGTGCAGACACCGGCTGGTCAATTCTTCAAACAATCCGGACATAACACGGGGTAAATTATCATATAAATTATCATATAAATCCTTCACAGATAAAATAAGTTTTAAATAACTGAGGAGCAAACCAGAAGTCGTTGCCTAGCGACAAGCACGTTGTCAATGGCACCCGTGATGTAGATAGTGTTTCGGCGGTGTAAGGCAACGGAAGATAGATCTGGAAAGTGAACAGTGGTTTCAGTGTGCCGCATTATCTGCTGAACATTTGAACCAGAGGGGCCCGCCACGAGAGAATGGTGCTGAGGGGCCACATCCATCAGCAAGCTCACCGTGGCATAATTCATCTGACATACAACATTTATACAAAACTCGAATCATAAGCTAAAATGTTTACAGTTTGGTTTCGTTGCGCAGGGGATACTATTGGAGTCCGTAAGAAATTTATAAATTTTAATTTATACTACGTTAGATCATATTCATTGACTGATTTATTTCCGTTGGCAGATAACAACATATTTGATTAAATTAGATTAAGTTACTATATAAATAAATGTATATTAATTATAGAATCAGCTACGTAATAGTATTGATATATATATATATATATATAAATGTATATATATATATATATATATATATATATATATATATATATGTATATATATATACATTTATATATATATATATACATTTATATATATATATATATCAATACTATTACGTAGCTGATTCTATAATTAATATACATTTATTTATATAGTGTTTCGGCGGTGTATATATATATATATATATATATATATATATATATATATATATATATATATATATATATATATATATATAACTTTATATGGGTCCCTATAAGCGCCTAGTGCCTTGGGTTAACCCTGATTTTGTAGTTATGTGATATTCAATTATTTACATTACATTGTGTATTTGTTACGAAAAATCGAAATTTTAAATACATAAATAAATACATAATTACCCGATCATTCATAATAGTTTTCTCTATTTTTGTTCACCTCGACTTGTAAAGCAAACAAGAATAACATTCAGATTATGCTGAATTGCTGAATTGTGATACTAACATCACAGTGTCCGACTAGTAGCCTGAAGACAGCGGCGGTGGCCTGTTTCACGCCGGCGGCGGCGTGGACTGAGCCCCGCACCAGCACAGACCGGGCGTTCAGCCGCCGATCCTGGCGCATAGTGACCGTCACGTTGTACTGGTGTTGTATCTGCTGCAGAGCCGTAGCGCAGCCGTCAGCCGGATGTAAGCCGTTAGCCGTTAGCGGCACCTCAAACAGTATCACTAGCGGCTGAAGCTCCTATAAATCACAGTTTAACTGAATTATTAAATTAATCATATTAATTTAATTGGCTTAATTTTGTTTCAATAAAATTAGGTCTCTGTTTAATATCGTATGGCGCAACAAGTTTGAAATAGCAAACTTGTTTAATCTATAACCTAAAGCCAAAAGTTAAAAATGTTAAATATTCTTACTTATAGGAATATTTGTAAAATAGCTTAAACGATTTTAAAGTACTTAGAATTAAGCGTTTTTCATTCATCGGCACAAGATGAAGACCAAATGCAATAATAATCATAATGACTTAATAAATTTCATAGTAAGAAATTATTTTCATGCTACTGTAGTTATAATTAATGTGACACTTTTCCGCAGTGTTAATTAGAGTTAAACTACACTGAAGCCGTAAAGCCAATGTTAACATCAGTTTTCATCACTCGAAAGCGATATCAGTGACGGGAGAGCCAAGGATTTGAACCATGCACACACTGATCCGCGGTCGGATATCTTACCGACATCTCCACTGGTTCCAGCTAGACAATATAATAATCCTGGGGATTATTATATTGTCTAGCAAGATGTAAATGTTCTACAAGGGTGTTGGCAGTTATTCTTAAATCCGTGCCGGCTGCTATTGAAGCGCCAAACAAAAGGCAACGCTTACTAATAACCATGAAGGGGAAAAGGAGGAAATAACGAAAACTACAAAAATACAACCACCATAAGAAAGGAAACTCTACTGCACATGCGTATGACATATGTGTAACTCTACGGAATAAAAAATATTAAAAAATAAGATAACGAAAAGTTCAACAAACTCGAATCCTCAGTCGAGCCTTCTCCACTGCCACAGCCGAACCTGCTATTGATACCTGTTGAAAGACAGTCAAATATTATATGAAATCAATCAATTAATCACTCCCGCCAGAAGAGGAGAGAACGAGGCACCATTTGATATATTTCAAATCCGTATATAGCATGTATCGCTATTTCATTCACACGCAATTCGATTACATCAAAAATTCGCTAAAGTAAAATTAATTCACACAGTAAAATTTTATTTTCATACTATATCCATTATTTCATCGCATCAAGACGATAGGTTAAGTGTAAAAGAGAAGTGTTAAATGTAAAAGAGAAGTGTAAAAGTGTATTAGCTAGTTTGATATATTACATTTGTTGTGATTTTAATAGTGTAAATTGTACAAATGGGAAATATTAACGATGAAGTTCATAATTTAATACGATGTTGGCTTATTGGATAGTTTATTAAGGCCTAATGTTTAAACATTTACAGTGACTTACATTTTGATTGAAGCTACACACTACACTAGTAACTGAAATTTATTCGAATGATAGCAATTAACTAAATTTCTTTATTTAAATATTTTAATAATATTAAAGTAATTAAAGTATTACTTAAACTGAAATTATTAAGCTACTAAAATTTAAAATGGTACTGAAACCTGATTGCATTTTTCTAGTATGGAACCCCTGTTGGAATCAGGAAAGTGGATGTGGCAGTCAGTGTTCTGCATGACCTCTTTGATGTTGATCCCGCCCTTACCAATGATGTGCGAGTGGTCTGTATGGGAGACCTCCATCTTCAGAGTTACCCGGTGGCTCTAAATAAAGTCAAATTCGCACAACTTTCATCACAGCATGCTAATTTAGTATCCAATCTTTCTTTTACATTCTATTTGTAGTATAGATGCAAATCAACGGCTGGAGCCAGTGGCGAAGTTGGCAAGATACTCGACCGCGGATCAGAAGATGCAGGGTTCAATTCCTGGGCTCGCCCGTCACTGACATCTCTTTCGAGTGAGAAAACTGACGTTAACCTTAGCTTTTTCAAGAAAAAAGACTAGACACTGCATAGGTGTCCATGAGAGCACATCGAGAATTGCTTAGTCAAAGCAATGCTATACGGAGTGTATAGCATGGCTCTTTTAGAAACAAAATGTCCGAAACGAAACATATTTCAGTTACCATATTATACTTGCAAGAAATACTAGCTAACAATGTTCGTGTTATTTTTTCATTTGTATGTGCTTCGCAGGCAATATTTAATTCCTCCTCGATTAGAAATCTCCTTAACGAATCATCCATGGAGATGTCGCTTAATCAAGTAGTGGAAAATGTAGTCCCTAAAATTCTAGATCATGCAATGTCAATGCGGTTGCACTATATAATAATTAGGCCCTACTTCAAATTGATAGCTTTTGTTTTAAATACTATAATTAATTTTATATATTTATTTAACTTTTTATTTCGTTTATAGATCACCTGGATCTCGTCTGCCGTTAGACAAACGAAAGAGACATTCGAGAAACCTATTCCACTCTGTGTGATCCCAGTTAAGTGATAGAACAGATCTTCGGATCAGTTCAGGTAGCTTATATATCCACTGCTCATCATTTCATTTCATTTTCATAAGCAGCACCCACAATCTGGAAGACTTTACCTGCTAATCTTCGCTTTTGTTTTTCTCTTTCAACTTTCTCTAGCAAGCTTAAAACTTACCTTTTCCCACCATAAACATCATCAGTCTACACTGACAATTTGTGATCACCGGACAGGCTTTCGTTTAGGACCTTACTTCTCCTCAGCACATTTCTTATGCAGATTGTTCCGAGTGAATTGATCTGTAGTGATGTGTGCTGTGGGGAAGTCCCTGACATCATCCCTGGATGAGGAAACGGAAGTTAAACCTTTATTATTATTATTATTATTATTATTATTATTATTATTATTATTATTATCATCATCATCATCATCTTCTTCCCTTCAATTCCAGTTTAGCTAGGGTCAGGATGCTAGGGTCAGGATGCTATGGTCAGGATGCTAGGGTCAGGAAGCTAGGGTCAGGATGCTAGGGTCAGGTTGCTAGGGTCAGGATGCTAGGGTCAGGATGCTAGGGTCAGGATGCTAGGATCAGGATAAGGTTGCTATGCTTTCAAGAAATGGAACTAATGTTAAACTCAGCTTTAGCCTTCTGACCATCTACATCACTGTAGAAATTAATGTTTCTCCACACAGATATTTAAATAGTACTATTTAAACAACAAACACTTATAACTATATCCCAAAATAATACACAGGCCCTAATCTCAAAACTAAATAACGACAAACCTTCGTATCGAGAACAGCTAAGACTTTCTCCCGGGCTGCAGCGATGTTTTCCCTCGTACCAAATACTTTAACGAAAGGATCTACAAATGTACAGATATATCATGATGCAAAATAATTCCCTCACACACTTAGGCATAGTGGCATCACCTAGTAAGAAGATGAACTGCTTGTTCATACAGACCTCTACAATATTCAAGACTTTCAACAACAGCGGCTTTGAGCTTATTGTTCACAGAGCAAAGATCGAATAACAAAAGAAATCAAACAGTTCAACATCAGGTACGAAGCCTCTATAAACTTCATCTTTTCGTTGTCATTAATTCTATTTGTTCTAGGTTTGACCTTCGCAGTTCTATCGTGTTTTTCAGGCAAACACACACTGCCAGAAGTAATCAGTGCGAACTATGAGAAAACAAACTCGCCAAAACCCAGCAAGACGTAAGTAGGACTAGCTATATAAAAACTGAGATCTAAATTTATAGCTAATGTATGTAACTGAACAGGTTTTTTTAGAATAGAACCATCGAAAACTCCACGTGCTTCTCAATTGTCTAATATCACAATACAAAAGAAGGCCAAGACAAACCACCTAAGAGGTCATATAATTTACAAGTTATATTTGCAAGAGCTGGAGACAACTGCACTGCGCAAAATCACCAGGCATACTAAACGGTTGTGAGTCCTGGTCACTACAGAATAGACCAACCATTAACTGCACGAGTCCTAAGAGACAACTAAGCAGGAAACTGAGAAAGGCAATGGAAAGCCATTTCCAAAGCTACAAGTATATATTCCTTAGATAACCCTAAATTATGTCTTAATACGTTTTTTAAATTACAGACATCCTAAGTTTTTTAATTAAATCAAATTCCAGTTAAGTGGATTGGTCAATTGAGCAATCTACTGAGGACGATGATAGAGGTGAAGAGGAATAGGTGCCTTGGATCAACTATTACACAAAACACGAGTGAGCTACTTGACACACTTTCATGGATTGCTACCTTTGTGATTTTCCTGACCATTTTTTGATCACCGGACCGGCTTTCATTTTAGAACCTTGCTTCTCTTCAGCAAGTTTCTTTAGTAGATTGACCTGGGTGAATTAATCTGTAGTGATATGAGCAGTTGGGACGTTACTGCTACTACTTTGTCTCAAAACTACAGACTAAAAAATGAATAATATGAAAAATACTATAAATATATATATATATATATATATATGTATGTATGTATATATATATATATGCCATGGACCTGGAGGCGCTATATACCATGGACCTGCCAGTAGGCAGTGCACTAAGATAGAGAGATATATATACATACATATAAATATATATATATACATATAAATATATATATATATATATATATATAAATATATATATATACACGTATATATTTAAATATATATAGAGAGCGAGGGAGAGAGACAGAGAAAGAGTGACAGAGAGAGAAAGAGAAAGAAAGTATCATATAAATTATACATTCTTTACATGCTAAACAATGTGATAGTGCATAGAGATTTTTCTACGCTCAATTTTACTCTACACTCAATAAAACCAATATGGCTTAAGATTTCGTAGCAGCATATTAACCCAACGTGTTGCCGGTTCAATACTCAGGTGCGGCAGATCGATTAGCTAACAAACTTACTACGCAGTCTCCCAGGTCGGCAACACTGCAGAATCTAATTCAACATCACTCGAGCACCGGCCAATGTAGCGCAGCAGCTGATGTCCAAACGTTTATTTATTTTAAATCATTTATCGTATCCTCAAAAGCTTAAACTGAGTAATCCGCGCACATCATCCTTTAGGAACACTCAATCAATGCTCTACAGATATGAAGTTGCGGCAAAAGCATTCTGCAAAAGTCAGAGCTTTGAACACAGCAACTCATCCTGACCATTTTTGATCACCGAACCCGCCTTCGTTTAGGATCTTATTTCTCTTCAGCACATTTCTTTTGCAGATTATGATGTATGCTGTGGGGACGTCCCTGACATCATCCTATGATGGGGAAACGGACGTTAAACCTTTATTATTATTATTATTATTATTATCCAATTCCATCTTGTTCTTTTATCCATATATCAAAAAAATAACCTCAGATATTAGAATCAGACTTAAATAGTCACAGACTATTTAACGCCGTTCCGTCACCAGAAGGAGAGATTGGGGAAGTGATTTATGTCCATGTCGCTATTAAAGAGGTATTAACTAAATAAGGCTATCTGTCAGGATTGCCATTCTATTCTCGTTTTCTCGATTAAGCTCTAAACCAGCCGATAAACCCTTCTCCATCTCTTCTGATATCTCTCTTTCCTTCTATATATATATAGTATATATATATATATATATATATATATATATATATATATATATATATATATATATATATATATATCTATATACATTATATATTTATATATATACATATATATATATATATATATATATATATATATATATATATATATATATATATATATGTTCCCCGAGTTGTGCTCGGGTGTGGTTGGACCACTGCAGAATTGGGCAACCGCAAACAATCTTCCGCGTGTACGTAAGCGACGACTAAAGGCAGGAGCTGAGGATGGCAAGAGGGGACCCACCTCACCTTGAAATATTTTCCCCAGGATTAAATGGTAATTAATCCACCCAACTGAGGAAGGCAACGGGAAACCACCTCTGAAGCCATATTTTTCATATAGGTTACGTATATAAGCCATATAGGTTACGTAGATGTGGATAAGACATAGACTTTGTGAAGGATTGACTAGTTGATCTAAGAAGTGCTCTTATGGAGCGAGAAAACAGACTTTGAGTTTGAATACGTACTTTGAACCTGCCACTTTGGCAGTGCACTGAAGAAGATATAGCGAAAGAGAGAGAGAAACAGATTACACTCAGGCATATTTTTAGATTTTATTACTATCTAGTCGCCTCCATGTCGACCCTGAACAGCACACTAATCGGAAGTTATATATGTTATGGCCTTTTGTTCAAGACTACGTAAAACTATGTTACTATACATACATATATATATATATATATATATATATATATATATATATATATATATATATATATATATATCTACATGTGTATATATATAATATATATATTTATATATATTATACATACATTAATATATATTTATCATTATATATACATATATATATATATACATATATATATATATATATATATATATATACATATACTGTATATAGTAACATAGTTATTACGTAGTCTTGAACGAAAGGCCATATCACCGGGAATACATTTATAGCCAACTTCAAAATCAGTAACAAGTTTAACTGGTAACATGTAAGCCCATAAAAACTAGGCTAAATGTAGTAAAAGGTATAACTTATAACAATATAAACTTAAGTAGCTCTACATATTCAACCGATGCTGCTCAACTGTGCATTTAAGCATCGCAACATCAGACATAAGACGCTGATCCTGCTATTTTTTATTCTGCAAAAAAGGTTTTAGTAATCTAGGGCCTACCACTGTAGAGAGCGAATAGCTAATATTGAAAAAGAGCCGCAGAGTATATTTTAACTATTATAATATCATTGAAAGTAAGCAAAGTGTGGAAAATAACATTTAAGTTCTTGTCAAATAAAAATAACTGTGAACTTCTTCTTTGACAGAATGACTCTCGCTTTAGCCAATATACTAGAGTTACGCAGTTTTATTCTTTGACCAGCTTAGTTTCCCGAAAGCAAATACCTCACTCGTAGTAAAAATATGGCTGAGTTAAACAAATACATAAAACCACGCAAAACTTTTTGAGAATTCCTTTAACTTTTCCCAGTGGTTGCCTATGCCCTCTATTAACGTTTAGGAAACTCTCTTTGAGGGATTGTTTCAACAATTTGGCATGGTTCTTAGTTAATGAATACTATAAAATTTTGTAGTCATTTGATTCCAAATGGATCCAAGACGAAACCCGAGGGCCTGGTTTTCTGGTGTATGTTACTGGTTCTATGTTGTGCTTTTAATAGCAACAAAGATGCCATAGCTCAAGGTCAGGACGACCCAGCTATTTGCTTAAAATTTGTTTAATTTACCCTACGTAAACTAGAGGTTTCATTTCAGTATAAAATTTCTCAAACAGCGTCGAAATGTAGGGTGTTAGATGATAAAACTCCATATATATATATATATATATATATATATATAATATATATATTATATATATATATATATATATATATATATATATATATATATATATATATATATATATATACGATATAACTTGCGCAGTGTCAATTCAGTTACATTTTCAGAATTTGAATTTTGCAATTATTTTGTAAATATGGTGAAGATTGGAGCAGAAACTTGACGAGAAATCCGAGTTCCTGACGTAGACGTTTTTCTCTCTCTTGTACTTTCTTATCCTAATTTTTCTGCTGTTATTCTTGTTGTTCTATAACAACAGCCAAACTGAAACCCTGACTTCACATTCTTCTAAAGATAATTGTTAAATTGTTAGCAATAAAATGATTCCATCGAGAAAATATAATATCCATGGTCTTTTTTATAATCCTAACGCTTCTATTGTCCAGCAATTCATCGCAGCCAAGCTGAGCAGCACGAATCACAACAATACGGTGAATTATAATGCGAATACAAAACCTTACAGCATGTACTTACTACTTATGCCTATTATCTAACCAAACGAACAACATACATTACTACCATTTCGTTACACTAGTCTCAACAAAACTTGAGTCAAATTTCGATGTGAACATAATGTAATACTACGGAATTAGATTGATTCTGTATAACAGCTTCTGAAGCTGAATAAGAAAACTCTTTCGTTAACTTCGGGTATTACAATATCACCTGTTTCTTCTGTGAGAAATCTTGGTGTTATCCTTGATAAACACCTAACCTTCCGCGAACACATAACTAAAACTTCACAAGCATGTTTCTTTCATATCCGGGATCTTCGTCGAATACGTCCATATTTGTCACGTGAGATAGCTGCTACAATTGGTGCTGCCATTGTGCAATCGAAATTGGACTACTGCAATTCCCTGTTTTTAAATCTCCCTGGCTGTGAGATTGATCGATTGCAGTTAGTTCAGAATTCTCTTGCGCGAGCAATTTTTTGTAGTTCCAAGTACTCACATGTTACGCCCATATTAAAGTCTTTACACTGGCTAAAGATTAAAGAGCGTATCATTTACAAAACAGCTTCGTTAACCTATAAATCCATCACCATCCCTGAACAAACTTGTATGTCTCACTTGATTAAAGTGGTGCAACCTGCTGTTACTCGGTCTTCTAAATTAATTACTCTTGCGAGACCTAGCTTACCTTCGCGCTCTAAGCTATCTAATCGTTCTTTCCAGCATGCTGCACCGCAGATCTGGAATTCTCTTCCATCAAACCTTCGGAAATCTTCATTTGAAGCACATCGGCCTTTGCTTTCCTACGAGCAGTTCCATAGGCAGTTGAAGACCTATCTTTTCCATCTCTCTTTTCCATCCAGTGTCCATGAGCAGCGACCTGCGCCTAAACCTCCTTTTCTTTAATCCCCCTTACTTTGGACTGATTATCTGGATTTTGGAATTTGCACCGTTTTTGGACCTTCTTTATGCTCGCCGGCTTGATTTTGTCTCAATAGTGCTCGATGTTGTCATTGATGACTGTAGCACTTTAATCGTTGTTATTATTATAGACCATTGGAAGGGATTGACTTTTAAACGACCTACTGAATACCTGCTGTATTTCTAATGATCAAGGGGTGGTAGTTGTGCGCAGTTCACAATCCAGAAAAATCTTGAATGTCAGCAAAAATTAACCACTATTTAAGGTTCGATTATTGAAAAAGACATTCTTTAACTTCTTCAATAACTTATAACGGGGCATGACAGTGCCCTAAGCCTTTATATTTCATTTTATATTCTGCATGGTTACACTGAATGGCGCGACCACCGTGAAACAGATATTAAACTGTTTTACTCTTTAGTATTCCACTTTATTCGAACATAGATAAGGTATCAGAAATAGTAAAACAAAAGAATAGAATCAATTGTTGTTGATTTAACGACTAATATCAGTTCATGTTCAATCTAATAAATAATCTCTTACAAATGTCCCAAGTATCGACTTATAACCCGAAAGTCAATTGAATAGCGTTAGATTAAAGTTAAAAATGTATGATATCACTAGGTATCATCTTCGATCAAGTGACAGATCCAAGAAAAGTATTCCTACTCACAGCGTGACTTCATGCTCACTATGAGCACTTCCTCTTCTTCTCCTGGTCATCCTTTCCGTTTGTATGAACAGCTTCACAGGCGGTCGAAGGCTTTTCTCTTTGACCTCTCCCAATCAACCATAGCACAGAAACTGAGACAAACAAGTAAACCTCCATTCCACTAGTACCCTTCCTCGGACTGAATTCTCGGATTTTGGCTTGCACCGTTTATGGACCCCACACTCTGCGCACGGATTGGATTTGGTACGATAGTGCTCGATGTTGTCATGGACGACAGTAGCACTCTAATTCTGTTGTTTTTCTTGCTGTTGTTGTTCATTGATCAAGAAGTTGACTCAATCATAAAGGCTCTGCCTTTACAAAACCTTAGTATAGAATATATCTTAACAAAAATGACTTCTGATGTGGTTTCCCGTTGCATTCTCTATTTTTGGCTTAGTAGCCGTTTACGATAAAATGAATTTCCCGACAGGTCTGTTATTGGGTCCTAGACACAATACGTAGAGTAGTGGTACGTAATACGTTGCGATAAAATTAGGTATGTATAATAGATTGCTTCTTTGAATTTTCTCATCTTTCTAGTTGCAGCAGGCAGTAGCGTAAATGGGTCCTTAGGGCCCATAATCTTGTACGGGTTCATAGGGCCTTTAGGCTGAATATAATCATATCAACTTCTTATGGTCATAGGCCGGAACTCCTCTCTTATTACTTCTCTAGTTTCCTGGCAACAGCATTGTCGCCTTTCCATCAGTGTTAAGGAACTGAGACCAACACGTAAACCTCCATTCCACTAGTACCCTTCCTCGGACTGAATTCTCGGATTTTGGCTTGCACCGTTTTTGAACCCCACACTATGCGATAAATGTAAGCGAGTATAACAGTTTATTATACATGTATTTATGTTTAAATTATCAATAGTGTTATAGTTATAGTTGTTATTGTGTTATTGCAGTTATGTAGTTATCATTTTAACAATAAGTAATAATTATCAGTATAATATATACATATATAATATATAATAATTTTTAATTGTATTTATATACATGTATATGATATATATATATATATATATGTATATATATACATATATATATATATATATATATATATATATATAAAGCTGGTAAAGCTACGGTTAACGTCAGTTTCCTCATTCGAAAGTGATGTTAGCGACGTCGCTAGTGCGTAGTGAAACATGTTTGTTTATTATAGTTACTATATATATATATATATATATATATATATATATATATATATATATATATATATAGTATATATATAGATAATATATATTGTATATATATTATAACTATATATATATATAATATATATATATGTACATATATATACATATATATATATTATATATATAATATATATTATATATATATATATATATATATATATATATATATATATATTTAAATTAAATAATATGTAGAGAATTGACCGCTATTAAACGATGATTTACAGAGCATGTATTATAACGTATAAATTGAGATAAGACTCTCACCCTTACCATCACAAAATACATATCTGGGATATTATCGATTTTAAAAGTTACTAATGCATCAATAAAATCGAAGGAATTCTTATAAGATCAAACCACTATTAATACTTTTACATCCAGTATAAACATGTAAATCAATTACGTACGACAGGTACACGTCGCATTTATTGCCAGCTGTCCTTCTAGTCTAGATGTAGACGGCTTACTTATCGGCGTAGGCAATAATATAGGCCTACTATAAATTTATATACACATGCACATTGTACAATTGTACATCTATATTAGGTCTATATAGATTGGCAATCGATCAAACGTTAAACCGACAATACTTTAATACATGGAAGTTGTTAAAACCATAACCTTGTCATACCAATGAGTCCAGTCTCGACTTTATTATTGCATTATTGCTCCTATATGTCACTAATAAAACACTTATTTGACTAACGTAACCGTCATAAAATCACGATTCATTTGACCATCGTTGTAACTCGATTCTAGACATTGAAGTGATTACATAATGGAGATTATGTTAATTGACCTCATCTTATAAAAGACTGAGAACTTCAAATAAGCTTACGCCAATACGAGCAAAAACAAAAATTACTGAAGAATGAGAGATGTTACAACATTGAAGTTCATGCAAGGCTATCTTTTCTCTCCCTCTCACTCACTCTCTCTCTCTCTCTCTCTCTCACTCTTTCACTCTCTCCCTGTCTCTTTCAATAATCCACTAAACAACAGATCCCAGTTTAAAATACTTTCCAATAATAATTCTATTGGCAATATTATATCACTCTTAAATATGAGAAATCAATAGAACACTGGAATAATCAGAAATACAACGAAATATCATACAGTTACGTCACATACCATCATACTTAAACTAATACTCGACATAAATTAAATCATCTTCATCAAAACATCTTCTTAAATGCTTTTCCGTTACCTTCCACAGTACTTCCTTTAGTCAACTCGAATAAACACAATCAGTTTTCGGCAGATCTGTTTTAAATTTTTTGAAACAATTGAAAGAGAGCTCTAGCGAAGTACAGATCGAAAAAGGTACTTATCCTTTACTGGTCACAACAAAGAAGAGAACTCTTATTTTATAAATTATATTAACAAACGTCCTGAAATAATAGCGTAAACTGATATAAGATACCAGGTAATGGTTTAATATATAATAATTACCTTTTTTAGATCTAGCACCAATTTTCAGTTTAGAAGGCCATGCGATGACAGTATTAGTCTCCTGCATAACCTGAAACAAAACCAATGTTATTTATTTTATATAACATATTATACAATATAATTTATTCCGCTTTTTTCTGTTGCTCTTTTAGATATTGCTTCTCATGTCATGTTCTGCTCTAGCTGCCATGCATTTTAGTGAATAATGATTATATATAAATATAATAATGATTATATATATATATATATATAATGATTATAAATATATATATATATATATATATATATATATATATATATATATATAATATTATATTATATTATATTATATTATATAACGTTTATTGGTTATTTAACATAAATCATCTCAGTAAACTCTCATATTCCTCAGTACATACATAGAATATAAGGCAGAAGTAATATTATCATTTGACGAACTCCAGTGTCTATTTCAGAAGATTCTCGAACAGATTTAGACAGAGTAGATTAAGTTTAGTGATAATTAGTTTATAATAGTATTTTATTGACGTCGTTAGCCTTAAAACTACATCACTATATCGTAGCTGACAGATTGGTTCTTGTGCAATAGGTTATTTTGTATTACACATGGACCTTTATATCGATCCACTTCAAGTCTTTATGTAGCACGTGTAGATTATGCAACTTGTTCAATAAATTTTACGCAGTTCTGTTGTTTTCAAATCTTTCTCAACATAAAGAGATGGTAAAGCTAATGTTAACGTCATTTTCCTAACTCGAAAGCGATGTCAGGGACGGGCGAGTCCAGGATTTGAACCCCACACATACTGATCCGCGGTCGACTATCTTACCGACATCGCCACAGGCTCCAGCCTACATACTATTATGGCTTCAAAAGCACAAGCAAGAGGCAGGAGATTTAATCTTTGATGAAGGTAAACAAGGCTAGCCTCAGTGCCACAAATCCGACCTCACTAATAACCAACATCATCCTGATGACAGTATGCTTTAAGAGGCTACTACACAGGAATTGACGAAGGCAATGAGGAACTCTCAAGAGAATAGCTGCCCATGATACAGACTACAATAAGGTTTCGCAGTGACTTCTGTGGGTAAATCTGCTTGTTACTAGACGTGAAAGCAGATTCTGAATTTACTGCATGTGCAATGGACCTGCCACCTGGCATAACTCTAAAGACAGGAACATCAGCCATATTGTGGATCACCGAAGAAAGTACAGTCTATCCAGCTGATCACCCTAAAGTCTTTTTTTGACAACTACATGCTCATACAGCTCAATCGATCTCAAATCTAGGCCTACAAAAACCGGAAGCCGTCATCGATCCACGAGGAAAAGTTCAGAGAGATGAGGACCCTTCACAAACGAATTTAGCTTTAATCTGCATGGACGTAATTTATTTATTGATAAATTACTTGAAATCGATTGCTCAAATAATTGATAGAATTAGAAAAGTTCATATTATTTGCTTATTTAACATGATGTTATTGTTGTTAACCGTTGCTGTTAAGTTCAGGAACTAGGAGTTTTAGATTTAGTAGGCTCAAAAACTGCATTTGCATGTCGTAAATCCACACTGAACGCATTACCGTCCTACCAGTGCGGAAGATTTTTTTTCGCCAACTGAATAACAACGTTAATATCACTACTAGAGTCGTGATATTACAACATATCAGGTCTCGATTCAAGGGGTCAACTTAGCTTAGTACGGCGGGATAATGAAAACTGAGCTTTAGCAGTAAATTACTATCAATACAGGTAAGCGCGAACTAAAAATACGAAACTAGCTAAAGACAAAATAAGTGTTAGTGTACCAGTTATTAATTATCCAGAATATATTTATATTTATCATTTTATTTATTCATTTTGTCTATAATATTTGTATATTTATTAATTTATAAGAATATAACTTGATAAACTTTAAAAGCTAGGAATATCTCTGATGATAATTAATTTCTTAATAGAACAGTATTTTAAAGCAGAAGCTTTAAGATCCAAAAGTAACTAAATTGAAATAGTTTGTATGAATCTTAATACTATCTCAACACGCGTTATACATGTAAACTCTCAAAAGTTCTTTGCATAATAAAATATCGTGAACAACGCTTACAAATAGATAAAAAATATTTGTAAAAATTCAAAAAGAGTTATTTATAAGATAAATTCTTTAAATCTGTAGTCAAACGGTTGTGGAATAAGCTTACTACTTACTAAAGTCATAAAAAGATTGGAACGTTTTAAAAGAGAACGTTCCAGCTTACCTGATTAAATAAATCTTCTGCGTTTAATTTTTCAGCTTCGTTACCAATAGCTGCAGCAGAAAATAAACAAAAATATAGTTTTTAATTCTATTGCATGCTCTCTGAGATCATGAATACTTTAAATCATTTCTAAAGCGAACCAGGTAAATGGCCTGCCACGGAAAAGAGATCTGTAGAAAATTACAGTACCGTGTACCAACCACTGTACAGCAGACCACCAAAGCCTCAAAGCTATTGAGAATGACGTTAGAAGTTGAGACCGTAGAAGACTTTCCTGGCAAGTAGGAGGTCGCAGATTCGAGTTGAAGCGTCTACGTCGCAATCGCAGACAGAAATAGTATTCTTGTAATATAGAAACAGGCGATAAACTTTTAACATTGGCTTTTCAAAGACATAATGAAGTCGTACAAGATAGCTCATGAGACGTTCAATAAAAACAGCACAGCAAAATTCAAATTTCGTTCTGCTATGCTAGAATGCTACCTGTGTTGTGTCCGGGTTGCTGAAGAATAGACCAAACATGGACTGGACGAGTAGTAAGAGGCGACAAGGACCTAAGATCCAAACAAACGCCCGAAATAGCTACAGAAATTATAAAACGAATGGAAAAGAAAGTCTATTCGTATCTTAACTACAAGTAAACTACGATTAATATACAGTTAAACTGGGATTCAGGGGAAGATATTGACGATTATGATGATGATACTGGGATTCAAGGATAAGCGCAGATATAATGGCTGAGCCGGTATCTTAGTAACGTGTTGTTCGACAGCGGATAGGCAGGTGCGGGGTTCAAATACAGTACTCTCCCCGTCACTGACATGCTGTCGAGCAGCACACCCCACGTTACTCTTGATTAATTCTATAACAACTGACAATAATTGTTAAAAACACAAATCATTACAAGTTAAATGATAGACCCAGAAAGTTTTGACAGCGGCGCATAGACTTTCTATGCATCGACCACTTCGACCAAACCAGAGTATTGTCTGAAGGTGATTATCTTATCTGACACAATGCTGAATAAAGCTTTCAAGTGCTTACAAGCTTAAACAAATGACATCGAAAGGCAGAGCAGCATTCATAAAAACATAAAACTATATATATATCATGTATTCATAAACCCAAATGTAGGGACACAATAGCTGACATTTTACTGTCAAATAGTACAGTAAAAAAATCTAATGTTAGCGTCAATTTCCTCACTCACAAGCGATGTTAGTGACGGGCGAGACCAGGATTTGAACCCCGCACATTTTGATCCGCGGTCGAATATTTTACCGACATCACAATTGGCTCCAGCCCATTTAAGGTTCAAAAATAGGTTCGAAGCTTATCCCCTTTCTTTATGACGCTAAGCATGCTCTACTGTATTAATATTAATCTCAATAGGAATTACTTTTGTCACCAAATTCATGTATTTGAAAATTCCAGGAGATTATTGTATGGATTTCATCGACAAGCCTTGAAAGCTACGAATTTGATTGATTAAGCAAAAAAATTTATCCATTTTAAAAACATCTGAAGAAAACATTAAGGTTCCATAGCTACGCTACCGAACCATAAAATATCTACGATCGTCTCAACGAGACGTCCCTGACATTGCCTTAGGGAGAGGAACCGGACTTTAAATTCTTATTGCTTAATTGACTGATTGATTGACTAGTTGGTTGGTCGATTGATTGATGGATTGATTGATTGATTGATTGATTGATTGATTGATGGATTGATTGATTGATTTATTGATTGATTTATTGATCGATCTATCGATTGATTGATTGATTGATTGATTGATTGATGAACTCATTAGACGACGTAGTGTACAGTAGAAAGTACCTGAAAGCTGCTAGCGAGTAGAAATGTATGTTTTGCCATGCTATTCTGTAGAGTGCTAGTAAGAATGAGGGAGAGAGAGAGAGGGATTGAGATAGAGAGATATAGAGAGAGAGAGACAGAGAGTGAGAAACATGGCTTCATTGAACCCTCATTTAAATGATTTAGTGAGGCCCATACAAAACGTATCCATACCTTTAAATATTCACGCATAAAAGTCCAGTACCTTTAACAACATTATCGGCTATAGGAATGTGCCTTTTATCTCGCTACTATAAAGTCTCCATTATATTAGTTTAAAATTAGATTCTATTTATATTCTTAACATCATGGGGCTGGCTTGCATAATGAATTGACCGGCCAAGAAAGTATAAATAGAGTATAAATAGTTAAAATAGTTACGAACTGAAAGGAAATATCAAACGCTTCTGAAGTAAACCAGCATGAAACCTGTTTGAAAGAATTAAAAATAGAAATATCGCTAACGACAGTTTTTAACCGTAGCCCTAGAATAGTGAAACGTATGCGACAAAAATTAACTCTATACTCCACTTCTGGGATCGCTCGTCACTGACATTGCTTTCGAGTGAGGAAACTGACGTTAACATTAGCTTTTTAGCTATTTTACTGTACCTTTCAGGAATCATAACTTAAGCGTAGAGCAGGGGCGTCCATCACCCCTTAAGTAACGACGCATTCACGCATATTCCCCCCCCCCTCGCCAAACACACCAAGCCCAATTTCTCCACCTTCCCCCTCTCATTTTAAACTCCGTACTTTTTTCTACTCCTCCCCCCACTAATTTGTCAGCGACGCAACTTTCATCGTTGTTAACATAGTGTGATATGGACGCCACTGGCGAAGTGGATAACGCAAGAGATGGACTTACCTAATATTAACTGCTCCAGTTTTCTTCGATCCACTCGGAACCTCTCTTCCACCTGATTGGGATCGGACGGATCGATGCCAACCGAGTCCTTCTCAGATGAAGTCTTTGAAATAGCATCGTCGTCGAATTCACAATCATCCTCATCATCACTCTGCTTCAGTCGCCGTTCACCGTTTATCCGAGAATCAGAATTGCCGTTATAGGTAACGTTGCTACAATTAACACGGCGGCCATTCTTCTCCGTGATATCACAATTATCACTGCAGGTCTCGTTCTTACTAACAGACAGGATTTCTAGCGGATTAGACGAATCGTTATTTTCATTACTCTCGCTGTCGCTACATTCGCTACTGTTAGCGCTACATCTACTACCACCTTTACTAATACTAGAACTATTTATATTCCTACTAGCTGTATTGCTGCTGCATATACCAGTTCGTTGTTCCACCAAGGAATCGCCTTGATCCGTCATGTTTATTTTAGTTTTAAAATCTCTGCAATTAATTTAGAAACTAACTCGTATTTAGCTAATATTATTTTGAATGTAGTTCAGTTAAATACAACAAAGTCTGTTGATTTCTCTAATGGATTCGCTTATTAGTTAGCTAACCATTACGACTGACCAAGCCCAAATTTAGAGGCATTTAATAAAGTCCATAACGCTAGTTACTTTACTTCATTGGTTGTCCATCAGAAGCGGCATTTTTGCGACATCTGGAAGCACAGACAAAGAGATTCGGTTCATCAACTACTCCACAGTTTCCACTGTTCTGTTGATGGGTTGCAGTTTATCGCCATAATTATTTAATAAGTTTTATTAGTTGTCTTTCATTGTCGCAGCGACACGTGATTAGCTCCCATTTCAATTAAATATATTCCTTTTGGCCCGTCGCTGCTTTTGTGCAATCCGAAAACCGAGAGATAAGAGTTATAAAGTTATTTCAGGATAGATATTAATCAGCGCATCAGAGCGAAAGAAGTTTGACTATTGTATATTCACTGAAGCGGTTCATTAGTTTTGCTGGAACCATACAAATCAATAACAATTATTGACAATTCACTGCATGCTGTCATCTGCAGTAGTCCAGTAGCTGCTGAAGATCATATTTCAAGGTTACGTTCAAGATGATTAAATTGTATTAAATAAATAACAATAAAAGAAGAAATAATGACGATAATGAAATTAATATTAAACACAAATAAAAACGATTAAAGCGATTCTTTAATTGTAGCCTATTTCTCAACACTAAAGATCATTACTTTTGGGCAATAAATATTAAAGGTATTGATTAATAGTGGTAAAGCGGATTATAGCACATTGGCAATGATACGGTATGTGCGTTAAAAACAAAATTAATTAAGCAACGTCGGGCTTGGTTAGTACTTAGACGGGCAATCACCTTGGAATACCGCGTGCTGACAGCACTGAGCAAAAATACGTTCTAGAATTATTACTAAATCCTCGCTGACTGCATTCAAAAAGCAACGATTACTAACGCTCATATGAAGACGGAAATTACGAAAGCTAGTAAGCAAACTCAGCAACAGGTAAAGTATATCATATGTAATAATAATAATAATAATAATAATAATAATAATAAAGGTTTAACGTCCGTTTCCTCATCCAGGGATGATGTTAGGGACGTCCCCAACAGCACACATCACTACAGATCAATTCACCCTGACCAATCTGCGAAAGAAATGTGCTGAGGAGAAGTAAGGTCCTAAACGAAAGCCAGTCCAGTGACTAAAAAATAGTCAAGGTAGATTGATTATGTCTATGGTGGGAAAAGGTAAGTCTTAAGCATGCTAGAGAATGTTATAATCTGAATATATAGAGAATGTTATAAGAGAATGTAAAATCAAATGTTAACAAAAAGCAATGAAGAAGATGATAGTGATGATGATGGTGGTGGTGATGATGATTAAGATGATGATGATGATGATGATGATGATGATGATGATGATGATGATGATGATGATGATGATGATGATGATGATGATGATGATGATGATGATGATGATGAAACCTAAGGTTTAACGTAAGTCGCTACATTCGAGATATAATGTCGGAAACTAAGTCTGAAAATAATTGGGTCGTTAATACGCTACCTAGAAATTCGATCTAATGAATACAAACATTAATTAAACATTCATGACATTCACTTTAGTCATAGTTGTACTACATTAAATAGAAATTAGAAAAAAGCTATTCAAGTTATTTCAAGTATCTAAATTACTGGCAACCGTTCTAAAGAAAATAATGAAAATTTCCGCAGCAATTCAGATGATGTATTACACATCATAGAAATATTATAGTATTTATATTATTTAACATTATATTAACATTCCCTCTTTAGGCACTCTCAATATCATCGTTCTGCGTCAAATTTTAAATCATTTTTCAGTGCCATTGTGTCACAAGTTTTAGTGCCATTGTGTTTCAGTGCCATTGTGCCACTAGTTAAAAGCCAGTAGTCCAGCCTGGGTTCTTCTCATCGAATGTTTTATTGCCAGCTGTCTGAACTTCAACATTACTTAAAAAATTACAGTATGCTTTTACCTTCCTAACAGTTATGCTTTCCTGTGCTTCCATCATAATATATTCCGTTATTATTGTCATTTATTGAATACGCAATAATCTTGTGTTTCCGTAAATCTTGATTCACCTTCTTTTAAAAATTACGCAATTTTTATTCCAATTGCATTTAATTTGACCAAAAACTAAAAGCTAACAACTAAACTGCGCTATCAAGTAACTTCTACCTTTTTATATTATCCAGTCAATCCTGTCAAATAGCTGCTCGGTTTGTATAAACTGCAAAGCCTACAAGGACGCCTATTGTAATCTTGCATATAATGTTGCAGTTGTTTTCAAATATAAAACGCTTTTTTACACCTATTGCTTCTTTGTACCTCATCTTTTTCTATATTCAAAGATGATATACGATCCACCGCAAGATTTTGTCACATACCATCATCACCTTAAAGCGCATTTATCACGCTTCTCGAACTGGGAACAAAACCTCTTTAGTGAAAAGCTCCAATCAGATTCGGATTATATTATATTGTGTACCTCCAAGTATAATTCCTTTACTTTCCTTTTCTACTCGTCTCTAGAATCAAGAATTTAGCTGAAGCCATTCAATCATCCAAGACTCTCTTCAACTATATTATTATTCCTACCTTGTCGTGTCATAGGAGTTTCGACGCAGGCCTGCCATGGGCATTTCAACAATGTCATGCAAATCTCCACTTTCTCACCATCTTACCTTTACTACATGATGTGCTAAAGTTAACAAATTAGCTCCACTAAAAAGCAATTACAGTAAAATTTCAAACAGTTTACTTAGCTAAAACTATCGAGCAGTTAAAATGTTGTTAGTTAAAAGTTAACTTCGAAGAATACTTTTGACATCAATCGATTGACCTTCACATTCTATTACAATTTATTTATTTCTTTAAAATTTTTATTATCTTATTAATTATCTTATATTTATTATTTTTACCCGTGCTTTTTCCGGATTGCTGAAGAATAGACCAACATCAGACTGCATGTGTCGTAAAAAAGACAAAGCACTAAGATCCAAACCAATGTTAAAAAGGGCACTTGGTTGGTGGGCGCTTAGTCTCCAGGAATTACTACAAAATTTTCTCATCCCGATCCCAGTTAAATTTTGACTCATAGGAACATGATGATGATGCCGAGTTTATCCTTGAAATGCATGCTGGCCATCAACTCCTTTTAATAATTTTAAGAAAGAATTTTTTAGTTTAATATTTAATCAATATTAATCCTGCCTTGATGTATTTATACTAGTAAAGCTCTCCTTGAACGCTTATACTAGTTAATTAGACACTACATTTGTTTCATTGTATTTTTCATTTTCTTGTTTTATTATTTTCTTTGCACTTTAAAGTTTAGTTTAAATAGTTCGTTTTTTGCTATTTGGAGATATGATCTTATTTCACTTATTTAATTTTGTAATAATTTAGAGATGTTTTTTTAAATTTATTTTGAGTTTCACTTGCCTCGCCAGTTACTAATTTGATAATGTTAAATTGTATGACTACCAACGGTTTTACTGTAATTAGTAATGTAATAGAAATTTCTGTATTTCACACTTATGTAGACTATAGCTGCTAATTATGGTATTACCGAACAGAGCTATGGCTCTTTTATGGTATCCTCTTTCGTATTGTTATTTGTTTATCTAACTACATGCACGTTCCTATTGTTTGTATAGTCTGTGCTGTGATGAACAAATAAACGATACTAAGCACAAAAAACTCACCAATAGTTAGAGTTATTGCATGAAGTTATTGCCCTTACCAACTGCAGTAAGTTAAATATAGATCTGTGAAGAGATTACTAACTTAACATCAATCCAGACTACTCTTCGTAAAGTGTTCTTAAAGTGTTCGTAAAGTGTTCGTAAAGTGTTCGTAAAGTGAATGACCTTTATGAATTGTGATATACCATTCTTTAATAGTGGTCATAGACGGTAGAATAGAAAGAAAAAGAGGCAGGGACAGGCCGAGATTAGGTATGTTAGACGATTTAAAGACCCACTCATACATGTATGTGGAAATAAAGAGGAAAGCCGAAGACAGAGAAGAGTGGACTGGAGGCGTTACATACCATGGCCCTGCCAGTGGGCAGTTCACTAAGAGAGAGAGAAAGAGAAGAGATTCCTGTCTCAACATCAAACTAGAGTACTTTTTAAGTGTTCGTATAGAGAATGATTAGTTACATTAGTGAATATGTGACTTTTTTCCAGCTTTATAATTTGTATCACAGCAGGCATGACAGAGACCAATACATGGTCTCGTCCGATGATGAAAATTTCGTGAGAGGCGAACATTGACCACTGAGCTCTGCATACGATTTTTGCCAAAAAGACACAAAATTTGTTAAAGTATCAAAATGCATTGTTTCTTTGTAGTTTTGGTTAGCCCGTTCATGGTTATACTGGGATAGGGCTTAGACCCATTACTTCATTAATTAGAATTTATAGGTTCATAGAAATTAAAGAACAAGAGATTTTAATAAAGGGTAACTTTTCAAACAGCTATTGGCTAAAGTTTAACTAAAAAGTTTAACTACTTTAAGTAGTTAAAAGTTACGGGAAAGTTTAACTAATACAACGTTAGAGTCCATTACCTTTACCTCTATTATTTGTTTATCTGGAAGGTACCAGTGGCGATGTTGGTAAGGTATTCGATCTCGGATCAGTAAGTGCGGGGTTCAAATCCCGGACTCACAGTCACTGACGTCGCTTTCGAGTGAGGAAACTGACGTTAATATTAGCTTTAGCTTTTTAGCTCAAGATTCTTCTTTTCTTTATGCCACTAATATCACTGTCCATGGTGCTTAAATTCTTCTTCTTTAGTGTCAAATGTTAAACCCAAACTATTAACTACTAGCTATTAACCAAACAGTAGCTATTGACAAAACACTACCTATTAACCAAACACTAGCTACTGACAAAGGCAACA
Source organism: Enchytraeus crypticus (assembly GCA_905160935.1). Lineage (NCBI taxonomy): Eukaryota > Metazoa > Annelida > Clitellata > Enchytraeida > Enchytraeidae > Enchytraeus > Enchytraeus crypticus. The sequence goes on along the minus strand of CAJHZI010000647.1, from coordinate 442,113 downwards.
GGAAACCTCCTCAGAATCAATATTATTCACAAGCAATAGGCTGCATTATGCTGTGGAAATTGCATAGCCATTTGTGAATGGATTAACTATGTTGGACAGCCGGATATCTTAACGACATCGCCACTGGCTCCAGTCAACAAGAACTGATCGTGATTCAGTGGTGTGCTCTTCAAGGAGCGTGAATGTATCTTGAACATGCCACTTGACAGAACACTAAAGAAAGAAACGCTACAACAATCAGGCAGGCTTTAAACCAGCAAAATATCGAATAACCAAAATATCGAGTATTATATAATAACATTATTTAGGTGGCTTCCTTGGTTAGTTAGATGTGCAGCATATGCTTTTAGGCACAGTAAAATCAAGTAGGCTTGGTTTAAAACAGATCTAATCTAGAGGGTAAATCAGGGACATACAGTGGATTGAAAACTGGGTCATTTATTTGATTAACCTGCCATACATTTCAACTTAATTAATGCGTATACGGAACTAGTTAGACCATACTAACTTGTTACGGTTCCTTATCGTATCAAAATGCGTCCTTAACATTAAAATTTACATTTTAATACGATAAGCGCCGTCAGAGGCGATAGTTTTCATACATGTATAGTAAACCATACCTAAATCGTTTGCCTGGAATCCGCACCCTTAATTTTAACGTGTTTATCTAAAGCCTATATACGAAATCTAGAATTAAAGCACGAAGCTTTAGCAACGATAAATCTCTTCAGTTTACAAGTTTGGCAAAACAATTCTTTGTCCATAAATTAATTAAAGAATTCTAGAATCGCTTTCGTTTATGATTATATTACCTTGTGTATTTTCATACTTTTCGACAATACATAATGGAATAAAATGTAAAAACTTTAACAATCACGTTTATCGCTGTACAGTGACAGAAGCGCCCAGCTGATTACAGCACACAGGCTATTGGGTTCTACGACAACACCTGCATTAGGCTTCCCTTAAGCACAATTCTCTTCCCGTGACAAATAAATTTCACAATTCTTCTGGGATAGAATTTACTAAAAAAAAGCTACTAAGCTAGCATATATGCGCGGATCCAGAAGGGGGGGGGGGGGCTCCCTTAGGCTCGCCAATAAAAATTGCAGTCTGTAGTTTCTGTCTCGGAGAAGGCGTGGCGTAAGTTACAAATTATGGAGCCTGTCCAACAAAATTTTTGGGCCCCAAAAAAATTCCTGGAACCTCCATGACAGAATGAATCCAAAAGTGGCAAATATCACTGATAAATTTCATATGGCACCGAGTCTGTAACAATATTTCCGAGTTTAAGTCATTAAAAGTTCCAAAGAGTGCAAAATAAATTAAGGTATTTGAAATGAAGTTAACCGTTTGCTTAATAAGATGGTCAAGATGGTCGTTAAGTGGTCAAAGTTAAAATTTGCTGAGAGTCGAGACGACATTAGTTATTAGTCGTTTGCTACTCCATCGCCAGCCATTCGTCAATATATAGTTTATAAAATCTTATGTCTTGAACCACTGAAATAACTTTCACGATGACGAGCTTTCCTGAATCAAATTATTAATTGGTTCTGCTAGCATCTATCGCTACAGAAATAAGTCAACGTAAGCCCCGCTATGAGCCTGCACTGACTAGGCTGGAAGCCAGGCTGGCTGGCAGAACGTCACCTGTTTGTCTGGGCTTCGCTTAACTTTAATGTCCTATTCGTAAACGGCGACGAGATTAATTAAAAGTTAGTGTCAGCCTTGAAGGTACAGTTTAAGCATAACCTCCCTGAGTTTAAGCCTGCGTGCGTTAGAGTCATACATATTCTTTCTGCCAATATAGTAGCCTTATCTAGTGCAGGCCTGTTATAAAGTATAAAAGCGGAAAGTTCTCAATGATTTAGTAAATACAATTGTCATGATTAAACGAACAATTACAGTTAATATCGAGACACTAAGAAGATAAGATACGCTGCTGATATGTATAATTATGTCTTAAGTGTATAATTATGCCTACCTATTGTCATTAATTTTCTTTATTTTGAATTTCTTTATTTCAATTCTTTAATTTCTACTTCATATTTTCGTTTTAAGTTCACCATGGTTCACATTTAAAATGTGCTCACTTATTGCATTTACTTGCTTGTTTGCATTTCTTGTGAACTGTACAGGATTGAATGACCCGTTTTGGTGATCTAAATAAATAAATAAATAAAATAAATAAATATGTCTGTGCATAAGTGCCAGAGGTATATCTTCAATATAGTCTGCAATAACTGAATCCAATTTGAGTTGGCCATATTGGGGTTACAATGAATAAGCTATGACAAAATGTGAAATAAATAATAGCATAAACATCGAATGGTTTGATGTCCTATTTTTATAGAATGGATTCATAGTAATTATTATGATTTAACTATAAACAAGAGTAGCGCAACGAGGTATAGCAAAAAATTCATGCATTAAGAGCTTTTTAATGATTTTAAATATAGTGGGGATACATTTCTGAGAGAAGAGTAAATTACGGATACTCAAACCTACAATTATTAATTTTGTAATATACTCAATTTTATCTTGGACCTGCCAATTAGCAGAACAAGAGAGAGAAAGAGAGAGAGAGAGCAAGAAATAAAGAAAGAAATCAATAAAGAAAGAAAGAAAGAGAGCGATGCCCATTGCCCAATTGTGATAATACAAATTAATTACAATATTTAATCAATCAATTACTATTAGAACTCATATGGTAGAGATATAAACCAGGTATTCTATTAGTTAATCGAACTTAAGAAACAATTTCTTGTATTCAGCAAGTAATACATTGTAAATATGCAACTGACAAATAAAGTAATTGAAACAGCTGTAAACTCTATGCGTTTGTGTGTATATGTGCGTATGTATGTTTCAAATATGTTTGTGTAACACAGTGACACTGTATGTGTTTATTTTAACAAATAAAAGACTTTGACATGATGTAGGCTTAGTTAATGGTTGACAACTTAACAAGCCGTTCCGCATCATATTTCACAATTGTGTCATACATTGGGTATGAAGTCTGAAGGACAGCAGTACTATCTATATAATGGTATTGACTATAAGCAAGTCAATCTGTGTAGATGTTGGAACTCTTGAGTTCATTACAATATTTTTGATGTCCTTGTCCAGGGGCGGATCCAGGAATTTAAAAAACATGGGAGTCTACACATTTTTGCTTACGCCCCGCTTTCGTCGGGACGTTTGTCGCAATCAGAAAAATCCTGTGAGGGGGGGGGGGGCTCAAAATTTGTTCACTTTACCACGCTCGTCTCATACAATGAGTGTATCCCTGTTGCATACGCCCCCCCCCCCTCACTAATACTCTTACTAAAGTCAGATGGAAACCTGAAATACCTAAAATTTGATATTTGTTTTGGAAAGAAGAAGGATAATTTTTCATCTCTGAAGAAACGCAGCGTTTTTGGACGATTTGCAAAAGTGACCTAATTTTGACGGTAGGAGGAAAGGCTTAAGCCCCTCCCAGCCAAGGCAGTTTGCACCACTGCTCCGGGACTGATCGAGTTAACATTTTTTACTTACACTCTTTTTTCCTCTTATACACGGGTTAAAGTGAAAATTGAGATCTATTGAAACGGTCAACATTTTTCGGACCCTCTTCCATTATACATGACTCCTAGTATACCATCATGCGATCAATTACGTTGAATCTATCACTTGTAATAACACATTTTAAATCAAATAAGCAATTTATTCCATTTTCCGTGTAAACAGTCAAGTGAATGTCCGATATTTACTCTTCAGATCAGCTCGGCCGGGAATCGAGCACGTAAGAGTACAATTCACCTCAGGGTCTGGCATTTAAAACTTCATGACGTTATCTTCATCTCTAACCCCTACGCTATTGAGACATTTTAATAATAATAATAAATTTCATCTCTTCTTTTTGAAATTTTACTTAGCGTCTCTTTTATCTTGTTTTTAACCCAAGGCCCTTTACAGCCCAGGGCAATTAAAAATTAATAAAAATAATAATAATATTATTATTATTATTAAATTAATCTCAAGAACGAGGCATCTGAAGCATATACTTCTGGCAATTGACAATGGCATACCGGTTGAAGGAAGCCATGATGACGTTTATGAACTGCAGCATCATCATCTTCTAAACTGTCCGGAAAAGTCTAGGCTACTGGTAGAATATTTTGAAAGAACAGCACTGTTGAACACATCGGCTTCATAATTGCATAAATAGGAATCACGACGTGACACCGTGTTACAGAGTCAGCCGTTACATTTATTTAAAATCAAAGACCATGTAGTTGGAATCCGACGGCAATCAGACATCAGAATTACTTGTTGATAACCAAGCCAGGCCGTTAATTACAGCAGAGCCCGTGTTATGAAAAGCTGTCACTGAAGTTAATTAATTGTATGATGAAGCTATGATCTGATTGGTGGGCTGATCATCAGTACCGCTGATTTGATTGGTTGATTAATCTCAGTGCCCTACATAAAAAGAGGATTCGCTCATTTTACACTCATTTCACTCTAGAACGTTCATATTAACTAGAGCGGCAACGAGGAAGATAGGAGACGAGTTTAATAGTTTCTAAAGAAATTAATTTTAGACTTTTTAAATTTAGTAGTTTGTAAAAGAATATTTTTTGCTTTTAAAACTTAGTCAACTTTTAAGATAGTATTAACACAGTTTACATTAACACAGGCCGGTGATTCTACAACCTATCATTTATACAGTGATTATATATTTCGAAATTATCAACATGTCGAATTCAAAATTCCTCTTCTCTGCAAGTCAAATGATGTCGGATCAGGAAGTTGTGGGTAGAATGAGGAGTTACAATGCACGCCTGGAGATAGAGTTAGTGAAGGACGTTAAGTTTCAGGATATTAACAGTCACGCTCAAGAAACTTGACTACATGAATGTAACAGCCAAACACCTTAAGGTTGTTCAGAGGATTCTTGGTAAGGCGGAGAAATTCAAGCACCACGCAGAACCAGCAGGTCACCTGGCTCAGAAGATATACGACAAGTGGACGGAGGAGTTGTGGAGTGGCTTCGCCTCTTCACAGTCGTCTCCCAATAGCACAAGCTCCGACAACTCCGTCAACGTCAGCGTTAGGAAGATAGGCGGGTTGATGACATCGAATCAGCAGAGTTCTCTGAGTATTGACAGGGAGCGTGGGCTGAAGCTTGTGGCTACTTCTTTAGACATGCAAGTGGACAAGTCTAGAACATTTCTGGGCATGCCAGCAGTCACCGTGACAATCAAAGCTTCCGTGCCAGCAGGTACCATGGCAACCACAGCACCCAATTTGCAAGAAATTGATGCAAACGAAAATATTATAAATGAGCTTAAGAAGCATCAAAAGTTTTTGATGGACAAGCTCAATATAAATGACAAGGATTTGACTGGGATTTTGGAATCCATGAAATATTTTCTAGAGGACGAGCTGGAGATGAAACACTTCCAGGCCCCTCCGAATCTTCATAGAACGGTGAATCAGTGTAGTAAGTATCAGTTTTTTTAGTGTATCCAATTGGTGTCACAGCCAGGCTCGTATACGAGAAGTGGTCGAGGCTTAACCAAGCGGCAGCAGTCACCCAAACTACGCTAAAGAACTGCCAAACTGCCCAAACCACTTCATCAGTGGAACCTCGTGAGAAGTCCCACAGGAGGCGCCACGCTGAGTCGACCAAGCGAAAGAGAGAGGACAACGACGATGTAGCAGATAACATCAGAGCCAAGAAGAGCAGAACTGAGGAGGATGTCGCAGATATTAAGAACACCAACGTCACCAAGCACCCAGAACCCAAGGACGAGAAGTCCAAACTGAGACACAAACTAAGAAATAGCGAAACGAAAGATTGATACATCATTAATACTGAAAATGGACATGCACACTGACAGCAGAACAGAAACTAACTCGTTATTGACGCTTTTGAAGTATTCGTTATAAAAATTAAAATTATAACTTTTCAGTATTTTAGTAGCGTTGTATTTTAATTTTAAGTGTATTTTGCTGATGTCAATTATTTGTTATTTGAACTTGGTGACTGCCAATGAAAATTCCTGCGGTTTTGTATATCAAAAATATACCGGTAGATTTGATAAAGGATTGTTTAGTAACTTGATGGATAGTTGTTCGACAGCGAATCAGTAGGTGCAGCGTTCAAATCAGGTGCTCTGCATACCTGCTATCGGTCACATACATGCTAGCGAGCAGAAAATAACTTTAGTCTTTAATTTCCACGTTATCTAATAAGCACTAATTAAACAACATTTCTGAAAATAATTTTTCTTTGCTATTAAAACTGCAATGACCTGTTGTTTTAATAAACGGTTTTATAATCAAGCGATTGTTGAGGTGAAAAAATAATGATCATAATTTTATCAGTTATAACTGAATGAATAATGACTTAAATAATTAAGTTTATTGATTGCTCAAAGTAAAGCTAAATATGTGCAAAAATAAAGTTAACATTTCTATGTTAAAAAAATTGCTAGTTATATTTTAACAAATCTTTACATGATCTAACAAGTCTTTACTAGTCCCCAGTTTGGACCCCGCACTGTGTAAGAGACATTATTTCATTGGAAGGTATCAAAAGAAGCTTTACTAAAAAACTTCCAGGTTTTCAAAACATGCAGTATGATGCCAGACTTAATGCGGTAAATTTGATTAGGCCTACCCTTGAACGAAGGCGACTACACTTTGATTTAATATTCTGTTATAACTCCAACCGTGGAGTGTGTTGTAGAAGGCGACAAAGCACACAGATACAAACCAAATTCAGAAAGGGCATTCTATAGGATTCCGAATGGATTAGTGGAAGGGGATATTGATAGCTATGGTCTAGAGCTCTCTATTAGAAAATTAAGGGAAATTCTTTTAAATTAGCAATTAATAATATAATCTTAACTTCATACACACAAATATTTCTTTTCTGCCAGGATATGCAAGCTTGAAACTCCTTACCAGATAATGTTGTTTTAGAAAATAATGTCAAATCTTTTGAAAGCCAACTGCGAGATTTTGATTTTAATAAGTTTTTCATTTTTAATCCTATACCAAAAATGACTAAGGTATATATTTCATGATTTCTTGGTTTGCACTGTAATGCTTGCTTATTTAAATTTTATCATCTTCATCATCGCTCGTTTATTTCAGACAACAGTCCATAAGACATTGCACGATACAATGACAGAAACGAGAGAAAAAGACAGAGAATTACGTAGTTCTACATGAAAAGATAAAAAAAACTAAACACAAAACAGTTAGCAACTTAGACATTACCTTGACATGGAGGAAATAAGAGCATTATGAGACTCTTTGACACGTTTTAACAAACTAAACAGAGAATTACAAAATTGTCAAAATTGTGTAGAAATATGATAAAAAGTCACAAATGTACAAAAGTAAAGTCAGAATGTTAATTTATCTTTTACAGTAATAAACGGCCCAAGTAATGACCTAATCGTTTAACAAATGCTATAGAACTACAAGAACCCCTCACAGCCTAGGCTTGGCATTGTTGATTTACCACCTTACGCTTCGCATAAATGGCGACTACCTAACTTATCATCGGCATTATTTTCATCATCTTTGTATGGCACAATCTGGTTGGAATCAGTTAACCAAATATTATGATATAATTAGAATGTCTAAATAGCGTAGGGGTAAAGTCATGAAGTTTTAAATGACAAATCCTGAGGTGATTTGAATCCTCGTGGGTTCGAATCCCGGCCGCGCTGATCTGAGAGTAAAATCTCGGACATTCACTGAACTGGTTATACGGAAAATGGTCTAAATTGCCTAACGGATTAAACATGTGGTTTTAAAAGTGATAGATATCAACACAATTGATTATTCACTATAATGCGTGTTTACTTTTTTACCAAGACTGTTATTTGACCTAATATATTTACAATGTATGTGTATGTGACGTCATTGTTGACAGGACTGCTATGTGACCTACTATTTACAGTGGAAAGGTCACACTTACGTTGATCCATTCATCTCAGTGACGTCAGAGCAAATCACAAGATTTCCCTAACAAAGAAAACATTTGGTAAAAAAACAAGCTCTTTCGCAATTACGAGCCTGTAATGAAGCGTCGTATTCAAGAAGAATATGATTTTACCCGTGTTGTGTTCGGGTTGCTGAAGAATAGACCAACCGTGGACTGCACGTGTCGCATACAGATACAAACCAACGTCAGAAAGGGCATTCGGTTGGGTAGCGCCTAGGCTTCAGAAATTGTTACAAAATTTACTATATCCCGATCCTTTTTAAAACTATGATTCAAAGAGAGATGACGATGATGATGATAATAATGATGATGAGTATGATTATGATGATGATGGTGGTGATGATGATGATGATTATGATTATGACTATCCAAGAGGAATATTATATCAATTTTATAGGCCTAATAAAAGCTGAATGACCTGATGTCTGAGTCTGCGGTTTATGTTTTACACTTCAGTGCGCATTAAAGTACTTTTTAAATTAGTTATGCTATATTTGATTTGAATTTGATATTATAGTTGGTCCCCGTGTTGTGTCTGGGTTTGTTTGAAGAATAGACCAACTGGTGACTGCACGTGTCGTAGAGGGCAACTAAAGCACTAAGATCCAAATCAACTTCAGGAAGGTAATTCGGTAGGGGAACGCCTAGACTCCAGAAAATGCTACAAAATTGTATAAAACGAATAGAAGATAGTGTAGGAGATTGACATGATGACAAATGGTGTAAGACAGAGAGGAGTGGCTTTCTATTCGTATCCCGACCCTAGTTAAACTAGGATTAAAGAGAAGATGATGATGATTATGATGCTATATTTGCTTTAGCCTAATTTATCCTGAGTTGGTTATGTTTAATTTTTAATGTTTAATTATTATTGTTTTTAATAAATACATATATTATGATCCACAGAGCTTCAGATTCTTGAACATCAGTTTCGATTTACTGATATGAACCTAAGATGTTACTTTTAAATTCGTAATTTTACATGTATATATGGAGGTGAAGGCGGTATATGAAATTTGTTTTTCATTTGAATTTATTGAGTCTTTATATCTGAATTTACTCATTCCTATTCTTCTGTTATCTGCTGAGATACTGGGTCCGACTTTTAGTATTTCCGGACTTCACTCAGTTGAGTGTGCTATTTTCTACTGCTCCGAAAGACATTAAATAAAAATTAATCTAACACATTAAATTCATTAGTTTATATTGACTCTTCAATTGAAACAACCTTCAGTCTAAGGCAATTTTAGGCTACACAACGTTGATCAATGAAGCTAGGCAAAAAAATTTGGTTATGCATATCAGTAATTAAGTCAATCAAGTTGAGTTTTTTGCATTGCTCGATGTTTTAATAGATGGCCATGCAGCATAATTTACTGTCACTGTTGTTATAATTAGAGATTAATAAAGTTTAGCTTTAAAGTCTAAGCCTTTAAGATTGCACGTCAACTTCTTTGTTAATAGAGAGCTCTTATTGAGCTTTAAAAGAGTCAAAGCAGACCGAGTCGAAATATCTGCATTGAACCTACCCCTTGGCAGAACTCGAGTGTTAAATTTATTATTAATAATTATAAAATTTATATGATTGCTGTTGTTATTACTGATGATGTCTACTAAAAGAAGAAGAGCAGCTCATCAATATTGAATTTTAATGATACCAGATGGCGATACTTGATATCAACAAATATGTTTGTTTGGATTATAATGTTATTTATTGTTAAAATATTAAATCCACATTTTTTTGTTCCGATTACGGCGACTATGCGATTGGTGTTTAGGTATTCCAATTATGTGACTCTAGATAAATATTTACAACTAATTGGAGATCTTAACCTTTTATGAATATAGTTCACTGCAATTTAAAGGACGGAGCTACGCATTAAGAATTATAAAATGAACCTTTTTAATTTTTTGCAACTACATGGTTGTCATCGAAAGTACCACTGGATACGATTAGAAACGATATAAGATTATTAAGCGATATATATTTATAATACTGTATTGCGATATACTTCTATTGATGTATGCTGTGAGAACGTCCCTGACAGCTTCCTAGGATGAGGAGACGGACGTTAAACCATTATTATAGTTATTATTATTATTAATTTATTTTTTTATTAGTATTATGAACTTTATTATTATTGTATAATGGGATATCGGTCGGGAAAAATATGTGATCCCTGTGGTACAAGTGAACGTTTCTATATAAGGTTTTTAAAAAATTGAGATCTGATATCTTATAAATGCTCTGTTGTTTACCTTTCTTAATGAGCACTTATGATATTCTCCTTACTATAAAATATTTCTCCATTTGAATTTAAACCTTAGTGTGATGGGAAGCCTGTGATGATAAAAAAAGCGGTATGATTGATGTGTACACCTCAGTAAGTTAATAATTTTGGCGCCATCCTACTGCTAGCATTTTCATGTATTAATCAGGGTGACCACTCTTCTGGAAATCCGGGAAAAGTCAGGGAATTTGAAAGTGGTCAGGGAAAAGTCAGGGAAAATGGAAAAAGTTAGGTACGCTGTTTATTTCTTTCATTTTAATTTAAAACGAAAGAAATAAACAGCTAACCTCTTGGTGTGTTTGGATATATACCATTTTTATCTTGACTGTGTCCAGGGCACTATACAGTTAGCACCAGCTGTGTGTACTTGCATTTACTGAGCATTTCATACTAGCCCAAAACAGCATCTGAGGAAGATTATGGAAAACTTAAGTTGAAGAGTACTTTAAGATTTGAAGAGGCTGAGCTATAATGACCTTATTTTCTGATCTCACCTCACTCTATCATCTTTCTCAATGCTTCCACTCCAGTGGTTCTAGCCTACCTTCTCTCTGTAATATTCTTTTTTCAATCTATAGACGATTATTGAGATTTATTGCCCCTTTACGATACTATGAAATTCACTAACTCCTGACATCTATCCTGTACACACGTTGCAACTTCCCTACGTAAACGAAAACTCTCTATTTCCTCCATATGATTCATATTCACCTTAATCTATGCTTGGTTAGTTGACTTAACTGTTATGTTCTCGCTATCTGTTCATTCTATCCATTTTCTGTTGCGTTGCGGGCTTGTCGAATCTATATTTTATTTGTACTTTAGACTCTTTTTCTTCTTCGCTCTCTGATTTACAGACTACGCTGTTAGTGATCTTGTTTTCTTTTTAGTCAAAGCATTTGCTAGTACATTTTGATTATATAGAACTTCAAGCTGTACGTTTACAAGTGATATCCATGACTTCATCCTCGCGTGTGGAACCGAATGTTAAATCTTCAATGTATTACATTTATAGTGTGACAAGGTATTTTGTGGTGCCGTATTTCGTTTAGGATATTATTATCATCATCATCTTCCCTTAAATCACAGTTTAACCATGGTCGGGATATGAATAGACGTTTAGAATATTATAATATAAGATAATATGATATAATATATATTATGATATGATGTGAGAGAGTTTAAGTTTATTTCAGAATCATACCATACAATATTACATACAAGTTATAAAAAGTCCAAAATAATATACAGCATGAATTCATGTCAGAATAAATATTTCAGTCAAAACCATAACTAGCACATAATTAATAATTTGTCTATTCTATCAGTAGTAGTAGTAGTTCTATGTATTTGATCAGAAATAGAGGCTACCAAAACGGCGACTAGCGCCATCTAGTTGGTTACCTAAAAAAACAAATCATATGATATAAGATAATATACTACTGTAATAATTTAAGTAATCATAGAGGTATTTATTCATTAGAATAAATATTTGATCATTTTATATTTCTCAGTTCTCACATTACTAAATTTCTATTTCTAGTCTTTGAACTAGTTGAATAAGCATCTTGCTAGAGTGAGACCCGCCTGGCATCAAGAGCTTCAGAATCGCCTAGGTTCCTACAGCATTAAAATCCTCTACAAAACCAGATGAACTGTAAGATATTGTAAATTTACTTAAATTACATATAAAAGTCCCTTGTTAGAATTTCTAACTGTATCGTCTGACCGACATAATATCATATTGTCATTGTGGTCCAGAAAATGTTAATACCGAGTTAATGCCGAAAATGTTAATAATGATATCTTTTTATCGTCCTTTATTGATGAAAGAACTATTGGTAGCTAGTGTGACCATCATCCTTGATTGATGAAAGAAGTGTTGATTGTCAGTGTGACCTCTGCGTGAGATGAAAATGATTTCATATTGGTAGGAATAGTGATGAGTGTGTAATGTGAGTCAGCCGTGTTGAACTGAACTGACACTATTCTCGGATAATCCTATGATTTCATGGGCTCAGTGCTTATGTGTTGTGCGTTTTTTCATCAGTATGGCAGCCTAGGAATGATCCATTTCACAGACCAGTTTTGTTTGTATATGAATTTGAGAGGCCGCTGATAGAGAGTATAGATGTTGCATTGAAAGAAGAGTGGGTGGGCCTAGGCCTACTCCAGAAAAATTTAAAGAAATTATTTTTTGTTTTTGAAATTTTAATGTATAATGTTTAAAATCTATATGTAACTTAGATGTTCTGTCGATGAAGTGTCGTTTTCAATACCCTCCTCCCTTCACCACATCCCCTCCCCCTGCTTTTTGTGCTGAACCTGCCTTGATATTTTGTGAGGTGAACCGCAGGATAGAGTATAGATATACTGTGATCGATCCAACTGATTTAAATTCAGGAATGTGTTAAATGCCTAATCACAGAGCATTCAACTGCTTCAATAGCAATCTCTAAATGTTCTGATAATGTTGAACCTGTGGCGTAAGTCAGTCTTAATTAAGGCTATATATAAAACAGACTTTCTGTACGTTTTATTTTATCTTTAATTACATGGCGAGAATTATGATAGCTATTTTTCTAGAAATTAAGTAGTATTATTGTAGTATCCCGTATTGTGTCCGGGATACTGAAGAATAGATCAACCGTAAACTGCACGTGTCGTAGGAGGTGACTAAGCAGTACCTGAGGAATGCAACAGGAAACCACCACAAAAGCCATTGTTCCTGAGCTATGGACTACATGAAAGTGTGCATTAGATAAGGAATAGCCTTTGTGCAGGGATTAACTTTTTCATGGATGGTGTGCTCTGTTTAGAGCGTGAAAGCCGACTGTGAATAGGAATATGTACTTTTGGAACTGCCATTTGTCAGATCGAGAAAGAGAGGGAGAGAGAAGATGCTATGATATGATGCAATGATGTAGAGATCTATTTATGTTATTTAATTGTATATAAGATGTAGTTGTATTTTTTATCTAAAAGTTTATTGTAATTTAATAAATCTAATAGGGGCAGCTTTTAGCAGTGGCTGGTTTTTGATAATGTTAAACACTGTTCTGCTAGATAATGTTAGATAGCATTAGATACTGTTAACATTGTTAGATAGCATTAGATACTGTTAACATTGTTAGATAGCGTTTGATACTGTTAGTCATTGATAGATAGCGTGTGATACTGTTAGTCATTGTTAGATAGCGTTTGATACTGTTAACATTGTTAGATAGCGTTTGATACTGTTAACATTGTTAGATAGCGTTTGATACTGTTAGTCATTGTTGGATAGCGTTTGATACTGTTAGTCATTGTTAGATAGCGTTTGATACTGTTAGTCATTGTTAGATAGCGTTTGATACTGTTAGTCATTGTTACATAGCGTTTGATACTGTTAGTCATTTTTAGATTGCGTTTGATACTGTTAGTCATTGTTAGATTGCGTTTGATACGGTTAGATAGAAGTGGATACTGTTAGATATTTTTAGGTACTGTTAGTGCTGGATAGTGTTATATACTGTTTGATAGCGTTAGATACTGGTAGATAGTGTGTGATAACGTTATAGCTAGAGCCAGTGGCTATGTCGGTAAGATATTCGACCGTGGATCAGTATGTGCGGGGTTCAAATCCTGGGCTCGCCCGTCACTGACATCGCTTTCAAGTGAAGAAACTGACGTTAACATCAGCTTGTTTTAGTTAAAAATGTTAGATAGGATTAGATATTGTTTTAGTTATTTTTCATTTGTTATTTTTTCTATTATGTATCAGTTTAAAATCATAACGTTTGATGTGACTTGATGGGGATATGGTGTTTTACGTATTAATGCTTTGATTACTTGACTTTTATATGATCGTATGACATAAGCTATCAACAAGTTTTTTATGATCGCTGCAGTGCTATAATGTTATGAGGTTTACCCAAGGTACGTTGAATTGTTAGATCATGATGCAATGTAAACACTGCGCTCTGTGCTGTGATATGGATTTTTCTATCACACAGTTGTAGCTTGATACCGCGCGGTAAAGGTTGTGCTATGTCTGCTGCAATACGTTGTAGTGCATGTACAACGTAGGTATTGTGCTTGTGGCTACTTTCGTGTAGGCTAGGCTTAATATTCGATATATCTGTCAACTTGTTGTATCGTCTTCTTGTGAATAAAAGACTAATTGTTACGCTCGTCATTCTAATTTTTCAGAGAGAGGAGAAAAATAAAAATTTAGCATTTGGTTAGGGTGCTTGATTGATATTTTGATATCCTTGATACTGATATCTGGTACGGTTTTCACTTCTGTACAGTTTGCTAGGTGGGAGAGGGTGTATTTGTACATATTACTCTTTCTGGTAGAGCGTGACATTGTTGTAGTTCAGTGGTTGATGTGAGGAGCTTTAGGATTTGTAATTGACCAGCCCTAGTAAGTTCAATGCCCTGATCAGTCTAAAGTATTAATATCTGCTCCCTTGGCTTGAATGTATTGTAGATGCTAGTATTCAAGTGTAAGCTTGCAAGTGTTACTAATTTCAAACTTCTTAGACAAAGGTGTGTTCAGATTGTCAGCATCATTGGCACGGTAGTTGATTGGTTATGTGTATGGGTGCAAGCACGCTTTAATGCTGGTGTGAGTGCAGGCACCCTTAGTGCTGGTGTGAGTGCAAGCACCCTTAGTGCTGGTGTGAGTGCAAGCACCCTTAATGCTGGTGTGAGTATAGGCACCCTTAGTGCTGGTGTGAGTGCAGGGACCCTTAGTGCTGGTGTGAGTGCAAGCACCCTTAGTGCTGGTGTGAGTGCAAGCACCCTTAGTGCTGGCGTGAGTGCAAGCACCCTTAGTGCTGGTGTGAGTGCAGGCACCATTAGTGCTGGTGTGAGTGCAGGCACCCTTAGTGCTGGTGTGAGTGCAGGCACCCTTAGTGCTGGTGTGAGTGCAGGCACCCTTTGGTTCTAGTGCATCGTAAGTGTATCCTCCTTTGGCACAGGTGTGTTGGGAGTGTGTCCTCCCTTGGTTCGGGTGTTGTATGGACGCATGCACACTTGATAGGTTGTGTTGTAGATGCAAGCACCCTAGGTATAGGTGTTGTATGGATGCATGCTCACTTGATGGGTTGTGTTGTAGATGCAAGCACCCTAGGTATAGGTGTGGTATGGATGCATGCTCACTTGATAGATTGTGTTGTAGATACAAGCACCTTATGTATTGGTGTGGTATGGATGCAAGCACCATCGGTACGGGTGTTTTGCGGGTGGGTTAATCGTGTAGTATCGATGTAAAGTGGTTCAGTTAATCAATGGCAATCTAAAGATATGACAACTCTGTAAACATGTGCATCTGTGATGCACAATTAAACGAATAGAAGTTTCATTGCTTTTAAATATAGGTGCTGGTTTGTAATGGATCAACTGTAATTAGGTACATTTTTATTATTGTTGAATCGGCCTACATGATCTACATGTATATTGTTTGATTGATTGTTCAGCTGTGATTAATTGGCCGTCCACTGATCGCCTTCGTTGGCAACAGTTCAGTTGGTTGAAACATTTAGCTGCAGAAGTTGCCAGGCTACTAGAGCAATTTCACACATGAAAGTTACTTCAAATACTCATCTTTCTCTCACAACAGTTGTATAGTACTCAGATAATTATACAAGAGCCGTACGTAATTCAGCAACTCGCGCACAAGATAGATACATTAGTAGTTGTCAAAATGGTGAAATTATAGCGTTTATTTTCTACTGTTAACGTGTAATTTAACTTTTTTGGAAATTTTCCTGTGTACAATTATACACCTGATTATTTATGGGCATTCCTAATGAGTAGTTATTGATAATTGATACCACAATATGCTTGGTTATATATATGTATGTATATTTATAAAATGAGGATATGTAAATTTCATATGTATAATTTGTTCACTTGAAATTATTTTGATGCTGTATATAATATTTATTTATATAAATATTTAGTTTTATAATGGTGATCTAATGGTAATTTAAGATTGTGGAACATGCAACAACCATGGGATGCTGGATGATCTGATAACAAATTCATATATAGAGATGAAAAGGAAAGCTGACGATAGAATTGGTTGAAGGAGTTATATACTATGGACCTGCCATTAGGCAGTGCTCTAGAAGAAGAAGAAAAATAATTGTTTCTCTTTGAAAGTTTTTGTACGCTTCATGCAATATTTAATATTTATTTTAATAGTATAGTTTTACTATTGTGATCATATTAAGATTGCGTGACTTTGAACAAATGTGCAGCTATGCACTTGTTCAACTAAGCATGTGCATAATTGTGCACTTTTGCATAGTTATGCTTTTGCATGACCTTTTGCATAAACGCCTGCATTTTCATAAAAAGTAAGGTTAACGTGAACAAAATATAATTGCGATTAAAATTGTTTTGTAGTTTCACTGGAGTTATTACTAGATAGATTATCAATATAGTTATCATCTAGTGATAACTAGCTATAGATTATCAATGTAGATATCATCTAGTGATAACTAATAAAACAGATAGTTATCAGTAGATGGCTAGATTTTAACTCGTGATATTCAAGCAGACAATGCCTGGTTTTGTTAATGGTCTCTGGATTTCGTAGATACTAATTCTTTACGTTTTCTTTCTTTACACTGGATTGCTCCTCTGTTTATTTTGCATCTCAATCCCCTTCTGGCTTTGCCTGTGTATTTTAGAGCACTCTCTGTTTTTTCCATATGTGTATCGGTGTATGTGTGTGTGCGTGGGTGTGTGAGTAGTAGTAATTTTACTCGTCTGGCTAGTTTTTGTTTGAAGCATAGCACAGCCTATTAATAATATAACACGCAAGCTTAAAATAAAGCACGCCCAGGCACACAGTCGCGCGAGCTCGCGACCTTGAAAATTTTCCATGACTCATAATCATTTGACCGAGAATAGAAACTGTCGGAAAAACCCAGTTTCTATTTAACTATAAATAGCTCATCACATGCGTATGAGTCACGCGCCGCCCACGGCTTCCTCGAGAGCTGAGCGTTTCAATAGTAAATATACTATTAAAACTTTCGTTCAATCATTGTAATTTTATAACATCCATCAACAATCTTTCCATTGTTTATTTTAAAGTATTTTAAATGGTGTTTAGTTTCTTTAGTAGCTTCATACAGAGATTTGAATTCGCAAACTTCACCTGTGATGGTATTTTCCCATCTTACAGGGGTATAGGACTAATTCTTATAGACCTCAGGTGCTCATACTTAGGATCTCTAAACTTGTTCAGATCAACCTCTTTTGGTGGATATTTTCTCGGTCTTCCTCTCTTTCTTATATTCTCGTATTCCTCCTTTGGTGGATCTGTTTTTCCAGAAGTTGTATTAATTTGAGTTTCCATTTTATATATACAAGAAAATATATTTAAATGAAAATAAAAATTCGTTACTCTTATGTTAAAATAATAATTACACATAATAAAAATGATAGATACAGTAGATGGTACATCGCTTTCGAGTAATGTGAAAGCATTTTTAACCAGAAAACTTGAAAAGAGGCGGAGCATTGCTTATAAGTTAAAACGAGAGCAAAAAATTATCAAAATTTTGTACTACGGGTGCACTCTGTCTTCTGTTACAGTTTCAACAGTGCTAGCAGGTTTATTGACAATTGTCGGATTTCCCGCAATGGTTAATACCATACTTTCAATTACGAGTGTATTACTGACATCAATCAGTCTCAAGTTCAATTTGCAGGATAAAAGTAATAAATTAAATGCAGAAATTGAAAAACTGAATAGGCTTAATGAAAGATTTGATTTTGTTGTCTCCTGTAATGGGAATCTTACCGAGGCTGCCTATAATCAGATTATTTCTGAATTCGCATAAAAATTTGTTAATAAATGTATTAACAAATTTAAAAATCACAATCTACGGCTACGCTTACATCACAAACTACATTAGCAGAGAATCTGAAACGTAATGAAATCCTAAATCAACAAACATTAAATTTTTTTGTAATATTAATTCCAAATCTAAATTCTTTCGATCGGGGTCTAGATCTCTTACAAGTTTTGAAATAAATCGTCTAATTTGCAATAAAGGTGTACCCTCTTCAGGGGTTACTATTAATTTAGCACGAACTAGATACCTTTTCAAATCAACAAATATATTTCTCGGTAGTTCTTCAATTACTGATATAAGTAAATATTTCAAATCAGACGAATAAAATGAAAGTAAGTCAGAATATATTTCTTCACTGTTATATAATTTACTATATTCTAAGGTAATATTTTTCAAACGATTATATTTTCTAAGAAATATTTCACCGCATTTAATTATTTAATTCGTTGGCCTTGTTCTATGGAATATTTTGATATAATGGCCAATACATGAGAACAAATAGCCATTAATTTCTTCAAATCAACATTATCTTTCATGCTAGCAATCTGTAGATAATTTTTGTTTCGTACATCATACATTTCACTTGGGAAACCAACATTAAAAATTAAATTATGCTTCATATCTAAATCTTCGTTCATTGAACCACCATTCACACTGAGTTTCGCATCAATATTGTTTTGTAGAGCTATGTCTTTAGCAACTACGTTTTGTTCTACTTCTTTTAAGATGTCTACTCTCAAATTTTCACCAAATTCGTTAACATAACGGTCGCAGTACCCCTTTGTGATGACATCCGCATCGGTTTCTAGAGGGTGTTTAACATAAAAAGTTCTATTGTTGCTCATATTAATGTCTCCAGTGATTTCTCCTCCAGTTTTGTCAACTTTTATTCTATCAAGCTTATCAACAAGATTGACAATAGGCCTGAGTCTACATGCTTCATCAAATCGCCAGTACTTGAATGTGATTTACTACCACCTGTTTTCGATATAGTACTCATTTTATATAATAAAAGTTTAAAATTTATATAAAAAATGTCAAAATATACAAACTATGGTCTAACGTTGACTAAAGATCATCTCCGAAAACTAGAGCGCGCATGCGATCGTGATAGAGAGGTTAAAATATGAATATCAAAAAAGAATTTATCAGGTAATGTGAATCTTCCTCGAACCCAAACTCAAATTAATAAATTAAAAAAGGCAAAAACTACGAAATTGCATTTAAAAAACTGATAACGTACAATTCATACCTAACATCACGGAAGCCAACAATGAATTTAAATAATTTGCTAAGTCTGAAATCACTCGCTTGTCATCATCAGCGCTTAGAGCAATTTTATTTACTTGTTCAGTGTAAACGTCATGCAAGTGAGATCTGATGACGTTCATGCTTCTAATATAATCTCTTCTCAAACAGACAATTTCTATAATCCTCATGCGTTATTGTTCTTTCAACAAGATTCTTTTTAACTCCTTTACATTTCTTGTGCTCCTCGTCTGCCAATTTATAAGAGTACAGCTTTACTCTTAATCCAACAAATTCTTCAATCTCCTTTCCACAAACTTCGTCTTTAAACATTCCAATGACTGTCTTATTAATTCCAGTCTTTATGCCTGATGGATGAACTCGGGGAAAATCGCTAGTGTCAAATCTGAGTTCGACGTCATTAGATATATCTGCGTAAAAATCTTCCGTCTGTATTTCATACATCAGCCAATCCGTGTCTGTAAACAACAGCTTGGCTTTATCACCGTACATTTTCTTTATGTAATTATAGTGAAAGTCGTACATTAAAGTTTTACTTAAATCTAATATTGCCATACGTAGATAGATTGACTTTTATACAGCAATTTAGTTTTTCTCATATGAACGCCAACAAGATTTTGGTCAAATATTATCCTTCGATCATAGTACGGTTTTGCAGCCAATTTAACAACCTCTTCCCTATCATCAACCAATCTGAAATCTATCCTATTTTCAATATTTTCCATAGTCTTGCCAAAAACGCTATTGTTCATTAGTTTAAAGAAATCTCTTTCAAAATCGTTGGCAGCCTTAGTGCGTAGCCTTAGTGTTTAAATGATGTATGTCTTAAGCCATGGACTTTCTTCAAATTTTATGCCTCTATGTATTTTGGTAATTTTTAAATCCAAACTTTTGTACAGTTTCAAATTCTCGTAATGTATTATATGTTTTGTTTTATCATTCAAATTTGGTATCAATATCTTTACTTTATTCACTTTCACATTCTCAGGCGCTAACGGATGGTTATTATGCAGGTCGTGACATGTAGTGGGATATTCCAAGTCAACTTCAAGGATGCATGTAATTTCTTTCCAATTCTCCAACTCGTCTTCATCCATCCTTTCAAATCCGTGTGTAAATTAGCCATCGACTCTAACATTTTAACTTTAGTCTTTTCATACACCACTGCAGTATCTGTGGATGGTAAAATTATTTCAGTTTTTGAAAGAAAAGGGACGTCAGATGATGTAATTTCCCCAGTCTTCAAATCTACCCTTTACATTGTACATTGATTTATAATAAATAAATTGAATTTTAATGAAATTTAACGTCTTTACTGAATAGTTTTAGATGTGATTAAGTTCATTGGCGTACTATTAACTGAGTTCATAGTTCTATGTTATATTGTTAATCTGTTGTATAGTTATTTTGTTGAAAAATCAATTTGCAGTTTTGACCGTTATTTTACCGTTATAGTTGATCCGTTACACGTTATTTTTTATTGCTTTTAGTGTTTAAATTGTTAAAGTTATAGTGTTTAATCGTTTTTTTTGTTTTGATCGTTAGTTAATTATTGCATATTTGTATTTTTTTATGTAATTTGTGTATAACTATATTGTAATTGATATTGTACTTTCTGCATTGTTTACAATTACTGATTTGCCAGTTTTGTAAACATGTTTCGATCGAGAATTCTGGTTAATTCTCTTCGAAGCAATGTTTCTCTTTGCTCTCTTAACATCCGATCCCTCTCTAACTCAGACCATATCATTGCTTTGCATAATTTGGCTGAGACTCACAAGTTTGACTGTTTTGCTATCAGTGAAACTTGGCTATCCTCTATAACCACTCCTTCTGAACTGATGTCCATTCTTCCTCCAGGTTATGATATGTTTATTGCAAATCGTGACTCTAGGATATCTGGTGCTAAGGGTGGTGGAGTTGCTCTCCTACTAAGGAAGCCCTTTACCCTTCTTAGCAATGACTGTCATAAATTCTCTTCATTTGAAGCAATTTCAGTCACTGGTAAATTTAGCACATATACTCTGCATGTTGTTGCAATGTATCGACCACCATCTTCTTCCCCCTATGCCAAACCTTTCTCTCCTTTTTTATCAGAGTTTTCTACCCTACACTCCTTCCTTACTACTTCTAACTCAGACATTGTGATAACAGGTGACCTCAACATTCACCTTGATAATCCTCTTGATCCCTTAACTCAGCAGTTTAATACTTTGCTGTCCCCTTGTCATGCTGTTCAACATGCGAATGTTGCTACTCATATTGACAATCATACACTTGATGTTGTTATTACACAAAGTCTCTCTGCTATTGATCCTTTAAGTGTTACTATTATATCTCACTCGCCGTCAAACCATTTTCCTGTTGTATTCACTTATAATCATGTTAAGCCAGATACTATTAAAAATTCACCTACTGTTTCATTTAGGTGTGTAAATAACGTTGATCTTGATCTCTTTTGTTCTGATCTTGAAAATGCGACTTTGATCAAGTCTCCTGCTAATGATCTTGATGAATTAGTAAAACAGTATAACACTACTCTTTCATCTCTACTTGACAAGCATGCACCTCTAACTACCAAGAAGCTTAAGAAATCTAACCCTTGGTATACTTCTAGTCTGAGAAAGCTAAAGGCTGCATGCTGTAGAGCTGAAAGAAAGTGGCGTCATACCCATTCAGATTTTTGGAAAACTGTTTCTAATTTGCAACACAAGATTTATCGTACTGCTATTGCTAATGCTAAGAAAGAGTACTACTCCTCTTTGGTCAGTACGGCTGTGAATGTCAAGAGTTTATGGAAAACCGTTAATGATCTTTTACATAGATCTATTTCTCCTTCTCTTCCTTCTACTCCTGTGGAGTCACTGCCTGAACAATTTTCCAAATACTTTACAGATAAGATAAGCAATCTTAGAGAATCTATCACTCCAGCTCCTAACTCTACTCCTCATACTCCAGTAGAGAATCATTCCAAAGATGAGCTTTCTAATTTCGCTCCAGTTACAATTGATGAGATTACTAAATTAGTTTTAGACTCTCCAGCTAAACATTGTGACTTGGATCCTATCCCAACCTCTCTTTTAAAGAAGTGTATTCACATACTTGCTCCAGTATTACCATTGATTATTAACCTCTCTCTCTCTACTGGCAAATTTCCTCGCGCTTTTAAGCATGCAGTTATTACTCCATTGCTTAAAAAGCACACACTGGATAAGGAATTATTGTCGAATTACAGGCCCATATCTAGTCTGTCATACATATCTAAGCTCACTGAAAGAATTGTTATTCAGAGGCTTTCTACTCATCTCTCTTACAATGATCTATTTAATAAGCATCAAGCTGCTTATACTAAGCATCGTTCAACTGAAACGGTGCTTCTATCTGTGTGCAATTCTATTGTTGATGCCATGTGCACACAACGCTTAACTGGATTATGTATGCTTTATCTTTCGGCCGCTTTTGATACCATTGATCACAATATTCTTCTGGAACGTCTTTCTTCCTGGTTTGGTGTTCGTGGAATTGTTCTTGATTGGTTTTCCTCCTATCTGACGGATCGTTCTTTTAGTGTGAAAGTGATGGAGTACATCTCTTTGCCTTCTCACTTAAAGTATGGTGTGCCTCAAGGCTCCGTTCTTGGTCCTATCCTCTTTAACCTCTATACAACACCCCTAAGCACTCTAATCTCTTCTCATTCTCTTGATCATGAACTATATGCTGATGACACTCAAATGTACACTTGTTTCACCCCTAACTCCTATCCTAATGCTGAAACCCTCCTGCAACAAAGTTTTCAGTCTATATCCTCTTGGATGTCTTCTAATTTCTTGGCACTTAATCCATCTAAGACTGAATTCTTGTTGGTCGGGACACCTCAACAGCTTCTGAAGCTGAATGGGAAAACCCTTTCGTTATCTTCGGGTATTAAAATATCACGTGTTTCTTCTGTGAGAAATCTCGGTGATATCCTTAATAAACACCTAACCTTCCACGAACATTTAACTAAAACTTCACAAGCATGTTTCTTCCATAACCGTGATCTTCGTCGAATACGTCCATATTTGTCACGTGAGACAGCTGCAACAATTGGTGCTGCTCTTGTGCAATCGAAGTTGGACTACTGCAATTCCCTGTTTTTAAATCTCCCTGGCTGTGAGATTGATCGGTTGCAGTTTGTTCAGAATTCTCTTGCGCGAGCAATATTTTGTAGTTCCAGTACTCACATGTTACGCCTATTTTGAAGTCTTTGCACTGGCTAAAGATTAAAGAGCGTATCATTTACAAAACAGCTTCGTTAACCTACAAGTCCATCACCATCCCTGGACAAACTTTTATGTCTCACTTGATTAAAGTGATGCAACCTGCTGTTACTCGGTCTTCTAAGTTAATTACTCTTGTGAGACCTAGCTTACCTTCACGCTCTAAACTATCTAATCGTTCTTTCCAACATGCTGCACTTCAGATCTGGAATTCTCTTCCATCCAATCTTCGGAAGTCTTCATTTGAATCACATCAGCCTTTGCTTTCCTATGAGCAGTTCCATAAGCAGTTGAAGACCTATCTTTTCCATTTCTCCTTTCCATCCAGTGTCTATGAGCAGCGACCTGCGCCTAAACCACCTTTTCTTTAACTCCCTTTACTTTGGACTGAATTCTGTATTTTGGAATTTGCACCCCCTTTTTGGACCTTCTTTTTTTGCTCGCCGGCTTGATTCTGTCTCAATAGTGCTCGATGTTGTCATTGATGACTGTAGCACTGTAATTGTTGTTATTATTATTATTGTGAGTATTAGGTTAACTTTTGTCTGAGGATTTTTGTTTAATAATATATACCACATTTGGCTTAACATAATTAAGAAATGACGCCTCATCAACCCAGTCTCTACCATCTATGGTATACTGCGTTGTAAATCCCTTTAGTGCTGATTTAGTTTCATGAATTTCGTATTTTTTCTTAAAAATACTATTAACCAATGATTTAAGTGCATCCACTTCTTCATCAATTTTCATTCTAGCAGGATCAGGTATTAAATTAATTTTCCTTCTAACAGGTTCAGGTATTAAATTATTCCAAAAATCGGAAAATTCATGTAATTTAGATCTGGCTAGCGGCTGACTGATCGTCCATTTTCACCACAGGTATATGTACACTGGGCTGAAGAAGTGGAGTTGTAATAT